>CM035167.1:102541008-102766257 GCA_020205615.1 Panax quinquefolius | reverse complement strand
TTTTACCACTTTTGATTTCTTCTGGTGGTGTGATTTTAGCTGCTGAGTCGTGATTGAGCTCTCTGTCTCTGCTATCTTCCTTTTCTTAGCAGAGGCTCTACTGCTGCTCCCATCTGCCAGCCTTTTGTTCTCCTTGGGGTTCTTCTTCCAATTTTCAAATAATTGTGGAGACATCACCTTGTGCACATTTAGGGCTTCTCCTTCATCATCCTTGATCTTTCTCCCTACCTTTTTTCTTCAAGATGATACTCAATGACCTCCCATGAAATACCTTGTCGTGGGGCTTCTTCTCAAATTTTCTCTACCCATTTGGAGATCTGATCAAACAAGATAGCTCCAAAGTCGATTTGTTTCTTCAAAACTATTGCTGACATGATTTTCAACTGCTGGTCGATCACTGTGTCATGTGCAGTGTTCTTACATAGTATGCACTTTCCAACTATTTCAGCAAGGAACTCATATTGCTCAGGAAACTCCTTCTTCTTCATGTCCTTGAAACTAGGGTTTCTTTGATACCCCATAACTTCCTTTACTAATTTAGTGTTAACATTGTCAAGGTTCTTTAGCCCTTGGTTAGGAAAACCTAGGCATTGATTGAGGTCAGAAGATTTTAACTGAAGAGACTGACCTTTAACCTTGGTAGTAAGAGTTTCTGAATTTATAGAGACGTTTGAGTAGAATTCTTTAACCAGGTTGCAGTAGACTGGAGTATTTGCCTCAAGGCATTCTTAAAATCCAGCCTTCTTTACAAGCTCGAGAATGTCCCTGAACTTCTTTTCAGATTTCTCAAACGATTTTGTTCCAAGCTGAATACCAGTAATCACTTGCCAGTTTTCCATTTTGAGTAGTTTGAAGAATGTGGGTATTAGATATAGAGAAGTTTATGCGAGATGGCTGTCTGGTTGGTAAGGCTTTGGAGGTTAACTGATTTTGCTCTTGAAAAGCTTTCTAGGGTTTTGAAAACGGGAGGGAGAAAGGTTCGATATCTTTTGGTAATTGTCTGTAGATTTAAACTTGTCTTTATGGAAGTTCCTTCTAACTCTGCATACTCAGTGATGTGTCAACTTTCTATTGGTTGCACGTTGCCCAGTAATGAGCTGTAACTCCCCACAACTTTTCAGTTATTAAAGGAGTGGACGTTTAATTGTCGTGGCTTTGACCGTTGACCTTTTGCTTCGTAGAGTAACATGATGAGATAGCTATAGACTCTACGATTTCATTTGTTGACTCAACGATCAATTTCTGAGAGATGCTGCAGTGGATGTCTTCGTCTTTCCTCCTTACTTCGATGCAGCATAGCTCAATCACTGATGTATTTGAACTTATCTCCTTGACTTGAATTGCTTAGCAGATGTCTCATTCTTCATGCTCCTTGTGAATTGGAGTACCCTTTGGTAGAACTATGATCGTTGAGTTGTCTTCACGATCGCTGCTGATTTGCTTCCACGATCGTTTAGTCCTTTTCAAACTCAACTCTACGATCGTCGGTCGACTTGGTTCTTTTGAGATGAACTCGATCAAGCATTCCTTCGTGATAAGGTAGCTCAGAAGGGCCAACCTCTTAGAGTGAGCTAAGGGTCGTTTGTCCCCGAGGCGCTCTTGAGATGAAGTACTAAAACAAGTGATTTTCAATGACATCTCCTTAGATCTTTTCCGATGGGGAGGTCTTTCTTCCACTGGATATCCGCAATCTTTGAAATCGCGGTGTCCTTCTTCTCTTACACTACGATCATGTGTTTGATCGTAGGAACTTCACGATTATGAATTGGGTGGCTGAAGGGTTATTAGTAGTACGTTTTGAGACGTTCCTACTAACTATGGATCTTCATTTGGTTCATCAGCCACAAAGTTTTGGGACTCTGTAGCTTGTACATCTCTTCCAGGTTTAATAGTGCTGTCATTCCTCAACAGATCATTGCTCCCCCATTGTTGATGCTTTCTTCTCGAGATAGATGTGATTCCTTCTTCATGTTCATTTTGAAAGGTCGCCCAAAGATTTCTCCTTCCATTTGGAATCACCATCGTTGCTTTGTTTTCCTTGTATCGTAGAGATGAGTATTTTCAGGATTGATCACTCTACGATCATTTGACAACACAACGAACGTAGTCTTCTTTGATAGTCCTTTGTTTTGAGAAGTTTTCCTTCGTAAAGAACTCCTTTTGTCTTAAGCTCAATGATCTTCTGTTGTGAGCTTCCCTTGAGGATCCTTTCCATAAAGCATATCTCTCTTGATATGAGCATATAGAATCATCTTTATCTTCATTGCATGGCATGCTCCCATATACTGATTTCTGACCATGTGAGCTCCATTCCGCTTAGCTCGGAGGGTCTTCAAGATGAGCTTGGACATATAGGAACTTTATCAGACTCATTTCTGAACAGTCCTTAGCATTCTGCTGGTAGTATCTTCTTGACTGAAGTCTTCTGCTTCATCATTCCTTAGAGTGGTCAGACTGACCAAACACCTGCAGGTTTAAATATATATCTATTTTTGTTACCCATAGTTGAATGGGTCCTGCTAGGTTAGTTTTCTAAACCCCTGTTCCTCTTATTTGGATAATCATCATATTTATCATCAACAGACATATCCATACATGCAACTATCTTATGATAATATATTTCGAGATGCAAGCTGGTGAGTGTGTGTGAGATATGGCATTTAATAACACACTCTCTATCTATGATGGTTTCATCATTTACTGGGTTATGTTCACAATGTTTAAGTGTTCACAAAGTGTGAATCAACTCTACGATTTATGAGTATCTAGTTGATTTATGGATGTGATCAGTTTCTACAAATCAGCAAGATACTCTTGTGGAACTGATCATTCTCTGTGTGTTGTCAAACACTTAGAACATAGGCTTGTACATACATACTAGTACATCAGCAATGATTACTTAACATTAATCATTTGGTCTATGATACTCTTATGATCTATTTCAGATTTTCTTCAAGATGTCATCTTCAGCCTAAAACTTGGTTAAAGAGAAAGTTTGTAGACATTTGAATTTTCCATCTTGCACTACTTTTCTCTCTTCACCTTTTAGGTAGATTATGACTTCTTGATGTAGAATCTTATCATAGTTCATAGGATGGTGCAAATATGATGTATACATTAATAATGGTGAGGAACTGTACCTTTTTCTTTATGTCGGTTTCTTAATGATCATTTTTACCTTAGATATCCGAGTTCGTGTATTGATGTGCTTTGCTTTTACTTTTGCTCCTTTCAAATTTTAATGCTCTTGTTGGCCTTTCATCAATCAAATGTGGTCTTGAAGATGTAGATCAAGAGAATCGTAGCATTAAGATCTTTGACATCTTTGAGTTTACAAAGATAGCACCACCTCGTTGTTGGTTGGTCACTCATAAGTTTGAGAAGATCTTCTTTCTCCTCTCGATCAGCATTTCTTAGTACGCGTGACCTCTTCATTTTTCAGGCTGATAAATGCTTTACTCTTTGTCACTGATGTCCCTTGCTTTCTTTCTCTCATCTGGTCTTTAGACAACAAGATTGATTGCAGGCTAGGATTGGTCTTGTTGATATAGCAATCGAGGATATGGACCAATCTGAGCAGCTTTAGGTGTATACACATTTTTACCTATACACAATATTTCCAACGTGTGAGCTCTTCTGCATATAACAAGTTACTCACTACTAAACTAAGTTTAGAACAATGTTAGTTCACAGGATGGACTCAAAGCGATTAGCTTTTTAATATAGCATGAGAACCGCCTCGATACTAATTGTTAGTTCGGAGAGGCACAATAGATCTGTAAGGGGGTTGAATAGATCATTTTTATTTAAAATACTTTTCTGGTTTATGTTGTATTGTTCATATTAGAGTATATGACAAACATAAGAATCTTTTCAAGCACAGCAGAATAAGTAAAAGATTCCCCTTCATTAATATATTCACAATCATACATACATTGTTCGTAGGGTTAGTTTAGTTGTAAGCAGTTAGAACATACATAGCAGTTATAGCAGTTATAGACATAATGTAAATGACATAATGTAAAAGACACAAGGGGTTTTAAGTTGTTCAGAGACTCAAGCTCCTAATCCACTCTTCTGCTTTCAACTAGCAGGATTTCCACTAAGGAAGGGCAGCACCCATAATCTCTACGATTCCTTCAAGGCCGCAATTGACCTTGGGACTTTGATTCACTAAGAACTCTTGAAGGCCGGTGACCTTGGGACTCCTCTAGTTCCCTAGAACTCTTCAAGCCAATGAGCTTGGAACTTCATTTAGTCCCATTGGACAAGGACCCTTTGGCCCTGCTTTATTTAGTCCCTCCGGACAAGGACCCTCTTGGCCCTGCTTCATTTAGTCCCTCTGGACAAGGACCCCTCAGGCCCTGGCTTCATTGAGTTGTTTGTTTGTTGTTGTTGGAGTCGGTGCTGAGCTGCTAAGATGTCTTCATTCTCTGAACATCTTCCATCCTTAGCAGCTTGGCTTGATCATCCTTGAAGAGCAGTTGAGTGTTGCATGATGCTCAGCTTCTTAGGTTGCTCAACTGCTCCGGATGACCCCTTGATGAACCGCCTTGAAGGTCATTCTTCTTGGTACTTGATGACTGCACATGAGAGCCTTCTAAGATGACTGTAAGCTCTTCTATAAAGTGCTTAGAAGCTTTCATCGTGCTTGACAACAAGATGGCTTTTTGTGATCTCCTTCTTGCTACTCGATGCCTTCTCATGATGGACTTGCTAAGATGACCGTAAGCTCTTCTCTATTGTACTTAGAGTCTTCCCATGATGGACATCCGGATGGCATGATGCTCTCTTTTCTCTCGTGATTCGAACACTCTTCAAATAGTAGAACTCTCACTTCTACATAGTAGAACTCACACTTCTACTTCTTTCTCGATCTCGACTTCCGAGTGTTCTTGGTGGATCGTAGAGTGAGCCGGACTCACTATCACATGGTTTAGATCACCCACCTTCTCCTTAAAGCCGACAACTCAAAGAACCTTTGATCTTTGAAGCTCTTCTACATTTATACACCTTCCCAATCCTTCCGTTGGAAAGTAGCCGTTGAAGCTATTCAAATGTCTTCACTGGATCTCAAGTTGCTTGAGGTAGACCGCTTGATGTGATATGACATACTTTTCCGACTCTACATATCTCTTGTTTCACCTACCACTGTCGGTACCTGTTCCACCAATGGTAAGAACTTATCCCAACTTCCTTGAAGTCAAGGACACAGAGTCTTAATAAATCTTCAATAGTTTGAATAGTCCTCTCTGATCGCGCCCATCCGTTCGATGATGATATCTTCGAGCTAAATCATAAATCTGCCCATAGCTTTTTGCAAACTAACCCAAAATCGTGAAGTGAATCTTGGGTCTCGATCGAAACTATGGATACTTGGCATACCATGCAGTCTTACAATCTCGCTTTATATATATCTGAGCAAGGCGTTCAAATATATAAGTTTTCAGATCGGTAAAAAATGAGCAGACTTGGTCAATCTATCAACAATGACACAAATCGCATCTATACCTTGAGAAACCTTAGGAAGACCAGTAACGAAATCCATGGTAATGTGCTCCCACTTCCATTCTGGAATTTTAAGTGGCTGCCATGGACCTTTTGGTACTTGATGCTCTACCTTGACTCGTTGATAAGTTAGACACCTTGAGAAAAAAAATGCTTCTCTCTCTTCATATTGCTCCACCAAAATATATGGCGAAGATCATGATACATTTTGGTACTCCCAGGATTGATTGCAAACGGTGTGTTGTGCACCTCCATCATGATTTTATACTTTAAATCAGGGTTGTTAGGAACACAAAGTCTGGAGTTGACTCGAAGTATTCCTTCTTCATCGATTCTTGCTTCCGGCATAACACCTTCTTGCACTTTCTTCCTCATACGCATCAGCTCCAGGTCTATAGCTTGAGCAGCTTTAACTTTATCAATTAAAGTCGATTCTACCCGTATATTTGCCATCATCACATGGGTCCCTGGAGTCTTTAACTCTATCTCTATCCTTTGCAAGTCACAAAAATGGGTTTTTGTGTTGTCAATATTGCACTCGTACCCGCATATGATCTTCAACTCAATGCGTCAGCTACCACGTTCGCTTTTCCAGGATGGTATTGGATGGTATGATTATAATCTTTCAACAGTTCAAGCCAACGTCATTGTCGCATGTTGAGTTCCTTTTGAGTGAAGAAATATTTGAGGCTTTTATGATCCGCAAAGATCTCCACTTTTTCTCTATACAAGTAATGCCTCCAAATTTTAAGTGCGAAGACAACAGCTGCCAACTCTAGATCATGAGTAGGATAATTCCTCTCATATTCTTTGAGTTGTCTTGAGGCATAGGCTATGACTTTCCCATGTTGCATGAGAACACATCCTAACCCATTTCAAGCATCATCAGAGATGACAAATCCTCCGAGTCAGATGGTAGTGTCAGAACAGGTGCTAAAATGAGTCTCCTCTTGAGTTCTTGAAAACTCTTCTCACATTCCTCGCTCCAACCGAATTTTGTATCTTTAAAGTCATTTGAGTTAATGGAGTAGAGATTCCGAGAAAATCCTTCCACGAATCTCGATAATAACAAACTAAACCGATAAAGCTATGTACTTGATCATCGATTTGGGTTGCTTCACTTTGAATAGCTTCAATCTTTGCCGGGTCAACAGATATTCCATGACTTGTTACTACGTGCCCAAGGAATGCTACTTTCTCAAGCCAGAACTCCCATTTCTTCAACTTGGCATAAAGCTTGTATTCACGAAGCTTTTGGAGTATCAGCCTCAAGTGTTGTTCATGATCTTCGCGGCTTTTGGAATAAATAAGGATGTCATCAATAAAGACGACCACAAAGTGATCAAAATATTCCTTGAATACTCGGTTCATCATATCCATGAAGGTAGCAGGAGCATTAGTCAATCCAAAGGATATGACTAGGAATTCATAATGCCCATAACGAGTTCTGAAAGCCATCTTTGGAATATCATCGGTTCTAATCTTTAACGGGTGATATCCATAACGAAGATCAATCTTTGAAAAGAATTTAGAGCTTTGTAATTGGTCAAACAGGTCATCAATACGTGGCAATGGGTACCTATTTTTGATGGTGACATGATTCAACTCCCGATAATCAATACAAAGTCGCATACTCCCATCTTTCTTCTTCACGAATAGAACATGAGCACCCCAATGAGAAGTACAAGGACGAATAAAGCTAATGTCTAACAATTCCTATAGTTGGGTCTTTAATTCCTGAAGTTCAATAGGAGCCATTCGATATGGGGCTTTGGAAATGGGTTTTGTACCGGGTTCAAGGTCGATACAAAATTCAATTTTACGCTCTGGGGGTAGGCCAGGAAGTTCTTCAGGGAATACGTCAGGGAATTTATTAACAATAGAAATATCATTCAAAACTGACGTATTTTTGTTTAGATCTGTGACATGAGCTAAGAAAGTTTGACATCTATTTTTCAATAAACGAATAGCTTTATGGCTTGAAATGACATTGATTGATTTTAATGGTTTAGTTGTTTGAATTTGCATAATAGGTTGGTTAGGAATATGAAAGCTAACAACCTTACGAAAACAATCAATTTTTGCATGATGAGTAGTTAACCAATCAATCCCTAGAATCACGTCAAATGCAAGTATTTTCAATGAAATAAGATAGACAGGTAATGTGAGGGTACCAATTTGAACCAAACAAGACTTATAAACAGTGGATGTAATGAAGGTTTCTCCCAACAGAGTTTCCACAGATAAGTCAAAGTCTAATTTCTCCGTAGTCAAGTTTAATCGTTGAGCGCAAGTAGGAGAAATAAAAGAATGGGTAGAATCGGTATCAAATAAGGTAAAGACTTCGCTAGAGTTTATGATAAGCTTACCCGTGATGACCTCGTTCGGGTTCCTTGCTTTCTGGGAGGTCACAACAAATGCTCTCCCTTGCACCACCGGCTTTGACTTTTCTGGGACGACCTTTGGTGCCTCCATCCTAGCTGAACTTGTCTTCGGTGAACGACAAAATCGGGCTAGGTGACCTTCTCTTCCACAATTATAACACGCTTTGGATGGCATCATGCAGTTTGGACTGATATGTCCCTCCCCTCCGCATTTGAAGCATATGATAGGTGGTCGTTCTCCTTCCTTAACCACGGTTGCTGGTGCTGACGTCTTTCCATCATTGTTGAATCTCCTTTTCTTGAAATGTCCATTTTTACTGTCTTGGCCATGATTACCACCGAAGTGGTTACCATTTCTGACATGTTGATTCCCTCCACGTTTGTTGCCACCGTTTCGATGACTGATACCACTGGTATTTTCATGCTGCCGGCTGCTTTCTCTTGGTTGCGTTGGCTCATTGCCGCGCTCCAATAACTGAGCCCTATTTACAACATCTGAGTATAAACACAGTTTATGAGAAATAAGATATTAACGTATCTTCGGTTTCAAACCTCTTAAAAACATTCGCGTCATTTGCTCCTCATTATCGACCAAATGGGATGCAAACTGGGATAACTCGCAAATTTAGCCTCAGATTGCAACACTGGCCATATTATTTTATTCCAACTTGATTAACTCCACCTCTTTCATGTGATGAATACTCTCGGGAAAGTACTTGTCGTTGAATAGCTCTTGGAACTTCTCCCAAGACATCTTGAGTGTGTCAGGCTGGGTACATTTTACAGATTCCCACCAGTATTCTGCCTCTTCACGCAACATGAAGGTGGCGAAGTGAACCTTTTGCTCCTCGGAGCATCCCAAGACAGTAAATATCTTGGTGTTCTGCTTTATCCATGCTTCCTCCTTAAGTGGTTTTGGCTCTCCAATAAACTCCAGTGGTCCCAACTCCTTGAACTATTTAGCTATGGACCGTCCGAGAGTTTCGAGATTTGCACTTGCATTTTGGGCGGAGCCGCCTCACTTTGATGTTGCATGAATTGCATAAAGCCTCTGAAAAATCCATCATTTATCATTTGGTCCATGTTGTTGTTTGCATGCATGAGGATTGTCGCCTTCGATGCACATTATCCCGATTATTGATATGTGGAGACTCAACGGTCTCTTGTGCTCCATTGCTATTCTCAACATTCTCGGATGTCATTTTCGAGATCTCGCCATAAAACAAAGGTTAATTAACATATAACATATTATCCCTATACTTTGACCGACCAATTAAATACCAAATAAACTTTAGGTAGGTCATACTAGCGAAGGAATTCTGCTCTCTCCCTCCTAGTTCTATTCTCTCATCTTAGCTGGGGATCATATCCTAAGCTTTGATATCAATCGTGGCGCCCCAAAATAGGTATACATCACCTATTACGAGTCGCCAAATACATGGTACATAATACAAATACAATCTTTAATATACAACAAGAGAGTCGTGAGTTTTAATACAACACATGTCTTCTAGACAATATCCACTCTCGAATAAGTCCTCATTACATTTATTGTCACACTATTTTAATGTAATAGTGAGGACTACTAATACTATCATCTGGTCCATCACTCCGTTCCCCCGACTCGTCCCAAATTTATATATTCTCATTTCACGAGGAGAACAAAGTGAAAGAAAGGGTGAGCTTAACTAGCCCAAGAAGAAATATTATGACTAAGATAATGCGAGAATAAATTATCATTAGTCTTCAACAATGTTAAACCGATAAAATATAATAGACATCAAGTTTAATCTAGCGGTGAACAAGAAATCCATTAAAAGAGTCAAGTAGAAAATAAAATCTACTATCTTTTTATGATTTAAAAGGTTTTTCATCATTGTTATCGCCGAGACTCAACTTAATAAATAAACCACATCATTGAATCACCTTACACGACTACTAGCCAAGGATATTCTTTAGTATCACGACCATAAATTATCCATGCACTACGGGCCAAGGACATTCGTATTCATTAATGGTCATGATCATGCCAACAACTCATCCATCAATGCACTACGGACCAATGAGAACTTTTACCACATCATTTGTAACATTACTACCATGATTAGAATCAATAATCCTCGTCATAATCAAACCAAGTCCATCTATGCACTACATGCCACAGATGACTTTCAAAAATATAAACATAAGGATGATGACAATAATATAAGAATTCAATTAAACAAGTTCAAGAATTAATTTATCCAGAACCAATAACGCCCAAATTGTCAACATGATACTACTTTGTAGAGTAAAATTCAAGAATGCTCAGAAGAATATTTCCATGAAAAGATACTGGATGAAGCGCAAATATCAAGGATATTCCACTAATTTCATGGAGTATAGAGGTCAAAACTTTAACCAACTGAGTATAATAAGGAATGGAATAACAAAAGAAATCACCAGGCATGCGATAGACCGCACATGCGAGGTTATTCCAATGTAATATAATTAACGGAACCGGTCCGCGTAAAATCGCATAGATAGGATATTCAGCGAGAATAATAAAGATTTTAATCAGTCCGACGTAAAACGCATGCATGTGATATTCCAATGTAATAATAAAATGGAATCGGTCCCACAGAAACGCATGTGACAGATAGGATATTCCAATGTAATAATAAAGAAGGAATCAGTCCAAAGATAAAACGCATGCATGTGATATTCCAATGTAATAATAACGAATGGAATAATAAAAGAATTTCACCAAGTATAGGGTAGCCCGCGTATACATGTTATTCCAACAGAATAATAAATAGTGGAATAATGTAAGTTCTCTTCATGAATACAAAAGATATAATACCCTTACCGTAAAAAAACTGGATATAAGAGTAGGGAAGTAGCGTAATACTTTTCTAGTTTTCTATAATTTCTCTCTCTAGAGTTTCAAATTGAATTGTAAGAAATAATGAAGGAATGAGCTTCTATTTATAGGAAAATGGAAAGGATACTATTCAATAAAATATTCTAATAAAATAAAACTTTTAAATAAAATATAATATAAATTATATATATATATATATATTATATTTATCTGATACATAAAGCTCGATAACTCACGGGTTGTCACCCTCGTGATTACCATCCCTGCCACCTTTCAAAATATTACATATGAATATGTATAATAACAACACTAATAGTACTCCCTCCCAGCTGCCAACTTGCAAATCATAATATACATATATATATATATATATAATACATATAGTGCTCCCTTTTTCCATCCTATATATATATCATATATAATAACAAATAATACACCTCGTGTGATCCTGCAATTCCCTAAATCTGTGACAAACATATCTCCCCCACCCAAATGTCATTTTTCACTCAAGTGGGCCCCTACATGTGGGCCCCCACCATAATAATATTAAAAATTTTCTACCGATTATTTTGAAAAATGGGTAAGTGGGAATCCAAATAATAAGCCAATTTATAACAAATACATCATAAAAATATTCTCAATATTTTTAACAACATTTATCATCATTATTATAATTCACAATATTAATCGACCGGTCGTTCCGAGAAGAGGGGCTTTCAATAAGGATTTCTCCTATCATGGCGTTAAATCGGTGACCAAACCTCTCATTGGCGGAACTTCTAGACATCGTTAATATTGCAAATAATAACATTAATAACTTTGTCATTTCAATTATTGATTTAATAATATATAAAATATCGACAATAATTGAATCAAATAACGTGAGATACTATGCAACAATTACTATAACAATAATTGAACAAAACTGAGTGACTTCTCACGTAAGCATCAATAATCAATACCTGGTGTGCTACTCTTATGCAAACACACGTATTCATTGTATTTTTTAACAAGGGTGTTTCAACAGTTAATCAGTAAAACTTCCATAGTTATTTTCATAAAGTATTTTTGTCATTTTCTCAATCGACAATAATTTCGTTGTGGGGTCCACCAATGATTGTGCCGTTGTACGACTATTCCCTGTTAAAACGAATATTCACCGAGCAATCGAATATTATAAAACAACTTGCGTACTTTGCAAAATTTATAAATATTATCCACAACTATAACATTATATCAAATTCATTCCATAATATTCAAAAATGATATTTATAGAAAACTCATCATTATTTATAAAAGTTGGGGTCTTACATTATAATTATATTATATTTATTATTTTAATTATATTACTTATTTTATTTTATTTAAATAAACTAGAAATCTCAAAAGCCATAAGGCTTGTTTGGTAAAAACCCTTTAAATTTAAAGAATTAATATATTAAGCCTTGTTTGGATAAAACCAAATTAAACTATTTTAATTTATTTTAATAACTCCTTATAATATAGTTATTTATCGCACTATATTAATCAAGCTTTCATATTTATTTTAATTAATTCAAATCAAAATTAATTAAATAAATCCTTTAAACACATAACACAATACAAATAATTAATCATTTAATTGAAATATCAATATAATAATAATTTCCTTAATTCATCAATTATTTATTAAATAAATAATTAACTAAACAAAATTAAATCAATTGAACAAAAAAAATTAATTCAATTGAACAAATATTTATTCAACGATAATCACATCCATTAAATATTTATATAAATCAATAAATATTTAATATTACATCTAAAAAATTCTGGAATGTTACATCATTCCCTCCTTAAAAGGATTATGTCCTCAGAATCACAATTCAAATAATCAAATCGTCACATTCTTCCCCACTTACAAAGATTATGTCCCCATAATTAAAGACATAGATTAAACAAATAACTTAGGGTAACATTTCATCATTTCGGTTTCGAGTTCCCACGTTGCCTCTTCGACATTGTGGTTTCTCCATATCACCTTCACGGAAGGTATCACTTTATTTCTGAGCACTAGTTCTTTCCTGTCGACTATCTGGATAGGAACTTCTTCATAAGACAAATCTTTATCAAATTGTAATGGTTCGTACTCGATCACGTGCTTGTAATCGGGTTTATACGGCCGTAATACCGAAATGTGAAAAATATTATGAATGTTTTCCAATTCTGGAGGTAGAGCTACCTCATAAGCCACTTCCCCCACTCTTCGTAGTATCTCAAACGGTCCAATAAATCTTGGGCTGAGCTTTCCTTTCTTGCCAAAATGAATCTTCCCTTTCCAAGGAGAAACTTTTAGGAAAACGAAATTTCCTACTTCAAATTCGCGATTTTGCCTATGTTGATCGGCATACTTTTTCTGTCGGTCTTGGGCTGCTACCAATCTTGTCCTGATGAGTTTGACAACTTCAGTAATTTGTTGTACCAGTTTTGGTCCTAACAGTTGGCGTTCACCGACTTCATCCCAGCACAGTGGAGTTATGCACTTTCTACCATACAATGCCTCGTAAGGTGGAATGCTGATGCTCGCATGGTAACTGTTGTTGTAGGAAAATTCTACCAACGGTAAATGTTCATCCCAGCTTCCTTTAAAATCCATGATGCATGCTCTCAGTATATCTTCCAACGTTTGGATTGTTCGTTCGCTTTGCCCATCGGTTTGCGGGTTGTAAGCTGTACTCATTCGCAACTGTGTTCCCATACATTCTTGTAGTCTCTTCCAGAAGTTTGATGTGAACCTTGGATCTCTATCTGACACAATTGACATTGAAACTCCATGTCTTAACACGATCTCTTTAACGTACAGTTTCGCTAACTGATAAAGATTAAATCTAATCTTTATTGGCAAAAAGTGTGCAGATTTTGTTAGTCTGTCCACTATCACCTATATTGCATCGTATCTTTTCCGAGTCATTGAAAGTCCTACCACAAAATCCTACCACAAAATCCATTGTGATATGCTCCCACTTCCATTCCGGTATTTCCAACGGTTGAAGTAACCCGCTTGGTCGTTGATGTTCAGCTTTCACTTTCTGACATGTCAAACATTTTGCAACGCATTCTGCAACGTCTCTTTTCATATTCGACCACCAAAAATGTCGCCACAAATCTTGATACATCTTTGTACTTCTT
The DNA here is from genome assembly GCA_020205615.1 of Panax quinquefolius. Taxonomy (NCBI): domain Eukaryota; kingdom Viridiplantae; phylum Streptophyta; class Magnoliopsida; order Apiales; family Araliaceae; genus Panax; species Panax quinquefolius. The sequence continues at coordinate 102,752,334 of CM035167.1, read as the reverse complement.
GGATGATCGAATATCTTGTGTTGTGTGCTTCGGTCAAGATTTCTTCTTTAAGCTCTGGTACTGCTGGAACCCAAATTCTTTCCTCGAATCGTAGTAGTCCTTCGGTGTCGATCTTATATTTTACATCGCTACCCTCAACCACTTTCTCTTTGATCGTTTCGCATTCTTTATCTTGTAGTTGAGCACTCTTCACTTTGTCCACCAAAGTTGGGCTGGTATCTATCTAGAATAGTCATTCATCGGATTCCTTTGAAAATTTGATTTCCAATTCTAGCTTCATCATTGCTGAAATAAGCTCCTCCTGAGTAGTTATCAGCATCAACTTCTCCCGACCTTTCTTGCTTAAAGCATCTGCAACCACATTCGCTTTGCCCAGGTGATAAAAGATCTCACAATCGTAATCCTTTATCAATTCCATCCATCTCTTTTGTCGCATATTCAGGTCCTTCTGTGTGAAAATATACTTCAGACTTTTATGATCTGTGTAGATTTCACATTTCTCTCCATAGAGATAGTGTCTCCATATCTTGATAGGAAACACTACTGCAGCCAATTCCAAATCATGAGTCGGATAACCTTTCTCATAATCCTTCAGTTATCTTGATGCATACGCAATAACTTTGTCGTTCTGCATAAGAACACATCCTAACCCTTTATGTGAGGCATCACTATACACCACAAAGTTACCTGTACTATCTAGTAAAGATAACACAGGTTCCATGCTAAATTTCTTCTTCAAATCCTGGAAACTTTCTTCACATTTCTCCGTCCAAACAAATTTCACAGCTTTCCTGGTCAAATTTGTTAATGGAGTAGCTATCTCAGAAAAATCTTGAATAAATCGTCTGTAATAATCAACCAATCCCAAGAAACTCCTCACTTCCGACGGTGTTCTTGGTTATTCCCAATTTATTACAGCTTCCACTTTTGATGGATCCACGGAAATCCCATCTTTGTCAATCACGTGCCTAAGAAATTGCACACGATCTAGCCAAAATACGCAATTAGAGAATTTTGCGTACAACTTTTCCTTTCTTAGTGTTTCCAGTGTCAAACGTAAGTGTTCCACGTGTTCTTCTTGAGTTTTGGAATACACTAGAATTCTTCGATGAATACCACTACAAACTTGTCTAAGAATGGTTTAAATACCCTATTCATCAAATCCATGAATACAACATGTGCATTGGTTAAATCAAAAGACATCACTAGAAACTCGTAATGTCCATACCGAGTTCTGAATGTTGTTCGTGGTATATCCTCCTTCCTCACTTTCAACTGGTGATACCCATTTCTCAAATCTATTTTCAAAAACTATTTAGCACCCTTCAACTGGTCAAACAAGTCATCTATTCTTGGTAATGGATATTTATTTTTAATAGTGACTTTGTTTAATTCTCTATAATCAATGCAAAGACGCATTGACCCATCCTTCTTCTTCTCGAATAACACTGGCGCTCCCCACGGTGATACACTTGGTTGAATATACTTTTTGTCTAACAATTCTTGCAACTGTTGTACCATCGGTTCCTTCATTTCTCTGGAGCCATTTTACATGCAGGGGCCTTCGATATCGGTGTTGTCCCCGGCACTAAAGTCGATCACGAACTCAATTCTCTCTCGTCAAAGCGGAGTCCTAGAAAATCTTCTGGAAACACATCCTCAAATTCCCTCACCACTGGTATCTCTTCTAGTTTCACATTCTTTTTCTGAGTATCGACTATGTAAGCTAAATATCCCACACAGCCTTGACTCAACAATTTCTTGGCCTGCATAATTGTCAGACATTTCATTTATCTAGGCGATTTGCTACCATAGAATACTAACTTTGACGGAGTCATAAGGTTTACACATTTCTTTTGGTAATCAATTACCGCTCCATATTTGAATAGCCAATCCATTCCCAAAATAACATCAAACTCTCCCAATCTAATCGGAATCAAATCTACCATTAGGATATTCTCCTTAATATTCACCCTGCAGTTCTTGTATACGAATCTAACAAAGATTATCTCTTTATTTGCAACCTCTATGTTCAAAGGGAAACTCAGTTCTTCTTTAGGCAATTCTAACCTCTTAGCAAATTCATCAGAGATAAACGAGCAAGTAGCACCCGAATCAAATAATACATAAGCATCAATATCATTGATTGGGATAATACCTGACACGACATCCTTTGATTGCACAGCATCTTGCACAGTCATGTTGAAAGTTCTAGCTGTGGGTTTATATGATGCTGTACCTCCATTATTACCTCCATTGCTTCTGGTTGTCACTTCATCCTTCTTCTTAGGGCATTCACGAGCAAAGTGATCATTGGATCCGCACGTGAAGCACACATTCTTCTTAGGTTGTGTGCAATTTGGGGCGATGTGACCTCCAGCCAATTGAAGCATACTCGTTTCCCCATCAAGCACGCACCCTTGTGAAACTTACCGCATGTAGCACATGCTTCAAACTTCTTGATCTGCTGGTTACCCTGCTGGTTTCCAGCACCCACGTTTCCATTCCACTTCCTCTTCAAGTTGTTGTTGTTGTTGTTTCCACCACTACCACCTCCATTCTTGATTTCCACCTCATTCTTCTTCTTCTTCTGTTCCTGATTGAACTTTGTCACTGCCTCACCTCCACCTTCAGCGAGTATTGCTTTCTCCATTACTGCTGCAAAAGTCTTCAATTGAAATAGGGAAACCCTAATATACAACCAGGGCTTCAGTCCCTGTTCAAACCTCTTCGCCTTGCGTACGTTCGTGCTAACTTGATAAGGCGCAAACCTTGCTAACTCGCTGAATTTAGCGGCATACTCAGATACCGTCATCATTCCCTACCTCAGTTCAACAAATTATACTTCCAGCTGACCCTTCGAACTCTCGGGAAAATAGGTCTCGAAGAATATCTCCTTAAACCTATCCCAAGTCATCATCCCTGGTCCTTCTCGAGTTTTATTGGCCTGCCACCAATAACTAGCTTCTGCTTTCAACATGAATGTTGTGAAAGCAGTCTTCTGATCATCTCCTACCCTAGCAACATCAAACACCTTCTCTATTTCCATAATCCAAGTCTGTGCTTCAACTGGATTCACTTACCCTCGAAATTCAAGTGGTCCAACCGCCTTGAACTCCTTAAACGTTGTTCCTTGGTTCTGTGGTTGATTCTGCAACGCTCCTGTCAGTAATGTCATTAATTGTTGAACTGGGTTAACATCAATATTGTTGTTATTGTTGGTTCCTTCGGTGGTTCTTTGTCATGGCGGTTGACATCTGGGAGGCATTTTCTGTTTAAAAATACACCCATTAGATTATTACTCAACTCTTTTAAGTAATTTCTACTTAACTTGCTTCTACAAAAGAAATAACCACAAATCACATAACATTTTGAATAAAATAATAACTTTTATTTATTCATAACCTCTTTGAAAACATAAAACAATAGCATTACTGCTATTTACATTACTTTCCTGAACTACAAAAGTTTCAGGACAACATCATCCTGATATCCCATAGGTTTTATAACACTTGGGATTTACAATTTATTTAACATTTTATTCATCGTACAACAACTACGATGTTCTACTAAGATACTGCTTAGCCTTACTACGTTCTTCCACCATGACTCGGAACATTGTTCTGCGATCTAATACGTACGATGGCAGCATCTCGAACTGAATAGGATATCCCATGACCCTATCCTGAGCTCGATTAACCATGGTGTTGAATACTCTATTCATCTCTTCCATCTTCATTCTCTTTGCCTGCGCGTCTTTTACTGCTACCCCGGCTCGTTGAAACATTACTTCATATGCGTCCTCGGCTCTTTTCCTCATCGTAGCTTCTTCCCTTAGTTTATTCTTCAATTCAGCGACCTCCTCGATCAGTTGGTCTTTCTCTCCTTCAGTATGTTCTAGCTTTTCCTCGACATTAGTCAGTCGTTCCTCACGATCTTGGATCTCATCGTCTTTTTGTGTCATTGCAGTCTGTTGTTCAGCTACTATCTCTTGCAATTCCTCAACTGTATCCTGAAGTTCCACGTTATGGTCGTAGACTTCATCGTACATTCGAGCAGCTATCGAGTTTAGTGAGTCTCTTCCTCCTCGTCCTCGTCATCCTCATCCTCCTGTGACAACTCAACGGGATCCTCCTCATCCGTCTCCACATCATCATCCTCATCTTCAACCACCGTGACCAACGGGGCTGACTCTCGTGGCAGTATTTGTTCCAACTAACATGAATGTCTCGAGGCTCCTCCTCTATAGGCATCTGAGGTCTATCCTCCCTAGCCTGACTGGATTCTCTGACATTAGTCATCCTGACAACAAAATTTTAAGTTTTAATCATTAATCATTACTACTCGACACTCACGAGCACATAAGTATAAACACATAATCACATAAGTGTTTTATTATTTCTTCCTTAAAACTCGATAAGAGTTAATCACCACTATCTTTTCAAAGGTTACTTCCTAAGGCTTTTCCCCACCTAAGGTTCATAACCTAAAGCTTTGATACCAACTTGTGACACCCCCAAATCCCGGTACTTCATTACCTCAAGATTTGGTGTTCACGTAATCAAAACATTCATATCTAGCTACCCAATTATAATAAATTGAATAATAAAAACCTGCCCATACAGGATTACTTAAATAAAAACATTATCTCCCAGGTTTTCTAACCTTTAATACAATCATTTAAGTGCGGAAATAAAATTATTACATCACATCATTATTAAAAGTCTATCATCAATGATAAAACCAAAATTACAAGTCTTCATCACTTGTACATTTTTTCCTTTCCTTTGCTAGTTGTTGGTTTATCTACCTTCTCATTCATAGATGCAATAAATGTATAAATATGCAAGAGTGAGCAAACAAAGCTCACTTGAAATAAGAATAAATATCTTTACATCATTTGCCAAATAATAGGCTCGATAGAACTGAATGATATGTTCTATTAACTTTACAACATTTGCCAATTCATAAGCTCAATAGAACTGAATGATATGTTCTATTAACTTTACAACATTTGCCAATTCATAGGCTCAATAGGACTGAATGACTTGTTCTATTAACATTCTTAAATATATTACTGAGGGTTAAATGACCATGAACCATGTCCACAGTTATAAGTAATCTTTCAACTTTAACTTTAATAGTCATATGACTATAAGGACTCCACGTACTTAGGGGGATCAATCCTTCGTACAATGTATTGTGCACAACCATTTCAATGATAAGCGTAAACCCCTAAACATAGGGTTGTTCATCTCAGTATTTAGAGTACAAGTCCGCACCAAAGAAAGTTTGGTTTAGATAAGCTTTCAAGGGTAATTGAAGTTTAATGATCATCAACTAGGGAACTAGTTGAATCCATAATGCTTGATAATACAACAGTTGTTTAATAACAACATAACTTAGAACATTTGAGAATCATAAATGAACTGATTCTACATATCTAACTCATGCTTAAAATAACTATAGAGCATAAGTATTCAATAGAATGAATAAAATGGTTAACCTTTGTTTGAACAATAAAATAAGCTAGGTTCAAGTTTTATAATATTAGAAATGAAATTCCTGAACTTTAAGAAACTTGCTTAACTGTAAACAAGTTGGAATGAATCAACAAACGGAGAGTTTCCAATAACATTAGAGTTTGAGTTTGCTCAAATGGATTTTAGGAACAATTTACTTATTCAATAACAGTAGAGATAAAAACTTGCTCAATCAAAAGCATGCATTTATAATAATAGAACTAACTCAACGAAAATATAGAGTTAAAACTTATACAATGTAATAAACGAACTAGCTCAACGAAAGTGTAGAGTTAGAAAACTTGCATCAACATAACAAACTAACTCAATGAAAGTAGGGAGTTAGAAGACTTGTCTAGAGCGTAAGCTATACTATCAAACTCACGTTCACCTACACATAGGTTTAGAACCATAATCTATTAGATATACTAACATTCACGTTCCATCATAACACGCATTTCTAGTTAGGCTTTTTAATTTAACACAAGTCTTTTATTACCAAATCCGTTTCAGAATTTTCCAAGTGTTAACCTCACAACGCTTAACTAACGTTGATTGTATAACAAATTTATAACATAACACGTTCATCACTTACAATCCCATTTAAAAAGTTGAAATCATAAATGACATGACATGTTACTGATTTGACCTCCTTGTTACTTGTTTAACTCCTTAACACAACTTTAAATCAAGCTATAGTGGTGTTACAAAGTCTGCAATGACAGCAGACCTTCTTGTCTCTCAGAAAGGGTATGGCGCAATTGCGCCCATACACAAGCTTCACAGGATCACAGGCACTGCTAGCAGTGTAGTTTGTGCCATTTTTTTGCCTTCGCACACAAGCCTTTTAGCACTCTAAAATTACAGACAGACAGCAGTCCTCCGCTATGAGCGATGGCCAGAACTTTAGCCCAACAAACACGAATTTTACCCACCAAACAGAGAAATTAACACGTAAAATAAATATAACAATATCATAAACATGATTGCTAACATTTACAACCAATTAGCACAATTTAACACTGACTACAACTATTTTAATTCCTCAAAATTCAAGTTTTTAATCAAAAACTCCATTTTTGAGTTCCTTCACAGAATTGAACATTGTGATTTTAATTCTTGTCCAATTTACCTCATTCTAATTACGTTATACTCATATCTCATTGAACTAACAAATACAAGCCTCAATTTACAATTTAATATAAGAATTGACCATCTAAAATGGTATTTTTCATGAACACATGTAAATATATATAAACATACATTGTCAAAACTTTTTCTTCCACTGTCAAACAAATTTAGCATGCGATTTCTTGTTTAAACATAATCTCTATCATCATAAATATATCTAACCACAAGTAATCCATTGTAAAGCAACAATTCAATAAATTTGCAAATTCACAGAATTTACAATTAGTTGCCGTAGAACATATATATGTATATATATAATATAGAGCTAACATACCTTCAAATTGCTTATACACAATCGTTGTTAAACACAGAAATCGTTGTGGAAATCATAAGCTTCTCTCAAATTCTCTCTCAAGTTCTTCTCTGAACTTCTTAGCTTTTTTCTCTTAGGTTTAGACTAGACAACTAACTAGAATGCGTAAAAATAAAACTGATATAATACTAATACGTATACTTATTAGGATATCAGTTATATAAAAATAACTTATAAGTTATAATTATATTATATTTATTATTTTAATTATATTACTTATTTTATTTTATTTAAATAAACTAGAAATCTCAAAAGCATAAGGATTGTTTGGCAAAAACCCTTTAAATTTAAAAAATTAATATATTAAGCCATGTTTGGATAAAACTAAATTAAACTATTTTAATTTATTTGAATAACTCCTTATAATATAGTTATTTGTCGCACTATATTAATCAATCTTTCATATTTATTTTAATTAATTCAAATCACAATTAATTAAATAAATCCTTTAATCACATAACACAATACAAATAATTAATCATTTAATTGAAATATCAATAGAATAATAATTTCCTCAGTTCATCAATTATTTATTAAATAAATAATTAACTAAACAAAATTAAATCAATTGAATAAAAAAAAGTTAAATCAATTGAACAAATATTTATTCAACGATAATCACATCCATTAAATATTTATTTAAATAAATAAATATTTAATATTACATCTAAAAAATTCTGGAATGTTACAATCATGATAAGATCTAAATCAATACTTCATCTCTCGAGTTCATATAGATTATCACGGTAATTGATGGCCAATCAATTAAACAATTAAGTCCAAATCATAATAGACAATCACCACAATAGAACATAATAATTGATAGCGAAACATATTAAAATAAATTACACAATAAGATCCATTGTCATCTCAAACAAAGAATTAGTTCATTATTATTGAATTAAAACTAAGAATCCACAATTGAATAATCATTAAAAGATAAAGGTAGAAGAAGATAAGAAGATAGAATCTGTTGTCTCCAGATTTGAAGCTCCCTCCTTGCTCCTACTTTGAATCTTCAATGGTTTCTGTTAGTTCCCAGTAGGCACAATAAATCTAGAAGGGGGGGGGGGGGTGGAATAGATCCTTTTTTTTTCAAATACTTTTCTCTTTTATTTTGTATTGCTATTAAATTAGTATATGACAAACATAAGAATCTTTTCAAGCACAACGGAATAAGTAAAAGATCCCCTTCATTGATATATTCATAATCATACATACATTGTTCGTAGAGTTAGTTCAGTTGTAAAAAGTTAAAACATACATAGCAGTTATAGCAGCTAATAGACATAAAGTAAATGACATAAGGTAAAAGACACAAGGGGTTTTAAGTGGTTCAGAGACTCAAGCTCCTAATCCACTCTTCTGCTTTCAACTAGCAGGATTTCCACTAAGGAAGGGCAGCACCCTGAATCACTAAGACTCCTTCAAGGCAGGCAGCCTTGGGACTTCAGTTCACTAAGAACTCTTCAAGGCCAGCAGCCTTGGAACGTCTCTAGTTCCCTAGGAACTCTTCAAGCCCAGCAGGCTTGGAACTTCATTTAGTCCCTACGGACAACGACCCCTCAGGCCCTGGCTTCTTTTTGTTGCAGTTGTTGTTGTTGGTGCTGAGCTGCTAAGATGTCTTTAAGCTTGATCATCTTTTGTACTTGGCAGCTTGGGGTGGTCCTCTTTGCATTCTTCTTTGAGACTGGACCACATCATCATTAGTGCAACTGATCTTCTTACGTTCTACTCAACTTTGTATGTTGTCAGCTGTGCACCATCACCATTTCCTGAACCTTCTAAACACGTTGGCAGACATGGTTCTGCACTTTCTCTGCTTCAGCTTTGGGTTCATGGTGAATCGTAGAGTGGCTCTTGGGATCTGCCTTGTGCTTTGCCACTCTTCTGAATGCTATCTTCTTGTCCTTCTCAGCTCTCAACTTAGATGCCAATTTAGTGGGCATTCTTATCTTTGTTAAGTAAAGCTTTGATCTGCTCAAGTCCATCTTCAAAGTTGCTTCACTTCCACTTACTTAGTCTCACTGTCACTGAGACTTGTTCTATTTGAGCTCAAGTGGAACTCGTAGAGTCAACGTTAGCATTTTAACCAACTCAACGATTCTGTAACATTGTAATCATCAGCCCCTTTTGATCGTTGAAGCTCTGGCTAATTTATACTCCTTCCTAATCTTCCCGTTGAGAAGTAGCCGTTAGAAGCTCTTTGAAATCCTTCGCAGATCTTGAGTTATTTGGTGTAGACTTCAGATGTGACATGTCTTACTTTTTCTCGACTTTACGTCGACATCTCTTTGTTTCACCTACCCGCCGATATATCAATTTAATGTCTTGGGCAGGTCGAAGACTTTAATTTCTCCTTCTGATTTCTAGATCAGAGGTTGTCCTTTTGCATCGATGCTCTCAATAAGCACTTGTCCGAATATTACCCTTTAGATTGAATCGTTGCTAATGCTTTAGTCTTTAGCTATTCGAACTCTACAATTCTGATGCATGTCTTCAAGGACCTGATCGTAATGTCATATTTACTGGTAGAGACAACACTACGATCTTGAAGAGTGTTTGATTTGATCTTCAAGGTAGAACACCTCTTCCTTTTCTTATGCAGCGCTTCAATACTTCTGTTTGCCTCAACAGTTCGCAGATATTGATGACTTGACTTCTTTGCTCTGGCCCCTTCTGAATAGCAAGACACTTCAAATTTATGGCGTGTCCAGCTCACTTTCTTCTTATGATCTCCCGTTCACATATCATCAATGGACTGACCCAATGCTTAATCACTTTAGCCTTATTCTTCAGAAGCTGTCCATTATCTCTGTATGTACTTCATCAGTTCTTTCTTTGTTTGGCAAACACTACAATCTTGGTTGCTTCCAAGATCATTGTCCTATGTCTTCTTGACAACTACTGCACTTGTTGTCTTTCCTTCGTCGGTTACTGAAGTCTTCTTCTGATCTCTTTATGGAAGACTTCATTTCGAATGGCTTCACAACTTAATCTTGATGCTGATTAGGTTGGTGCTTAGATTTCGTTGAGTGCTCTCTGGTTTCCTTCAAGTTGGATGTAGTATTATAGCTTGAACTAGAGGCTTAGTTCCTTTGGATATTCTGGGAGTGTTCATTCATTGAGAATCGTATTAGCTCTACGATTCTGCCTTGGCATTGTGAGCACAACTGTTGAGGTCATAGTTCTGCACTCTACGATTCAGCTTTGGCTGTGCAAACCCTACGACTTCGGGATTAGATCTTGACACTCTACGAATTGTCTTTGTGCTCGATGTCTTCATCTGATCTTGCTCGACTATGATCTCTGCATGTAATCAATAGACTCTATGACTCAAAGTGTAGTCTACGATCCTTGACTTGGCTTCGGCATCAGTAGACTATACGACTCTGAGTGTAGTCTACGTTTCTGACTTGGCTTCGGCAGATGATCGATCGGCTCGTAGGCAGACTGTCTCTACGATTCTGAATATGACTTCCTCATCAGACTTCGGCTACGAGGAAGTTCTACTTGACACACTACGATCCTTCTTCGCCTCTCCTGGCAATTTGCGAACTCCGAGATCTACTATCTTGCAGACTACGATTCTGCCTTTACAGCTCTCGAGTTCTCTTTAACTCTTCAGGCAGACTACGATTTCTGGTGTAGTGCTCGACGATCAGACAAGCCTATCTATTACATCATAAGATCAACCTAACATACTTGATCTTTCTATGTTTATAGTCCTTGTACATCATTTTTCAAGGACTTTACAAAGTTGTTTTGCTTATGTAGGATCAACCTAACATACTTGATCAATTCATTCTAAGTCCTTGAACACATGTTTCTATTATCTATCAAAGGACTTTACAGCTTTTCTTAATGCAAGCACACTTGCATATTCATTCATATATATCATAATCAAATCATATATAAATAGGAATAACATTCGCATAATTATTCCTGACAATCTCCCCCTATTTGATTATGGCAAAAACAATAAGTGCATATGTATGTTATGAATGAATCTTATATACAGTGAGCAGCTGTATTTCTAAAATAGATAATCATGAATATCATTTGTAATGATATGGAGTTTAATACACTGACATTTTACATCCTGGATCCAGAACATACCTAACTAGTTAGAGATGTACCTCTTTTGGCTCCATGTATGTTTCCAGGATTCTGCTGATCAACTAATCATCTGTTTGGCCTTCTTGTTCTTGCTCCCTTTGAGATGTGGACTTTCCTGCTTTGCTTTGCTCCCCCTCAGATGTATGCTTCTCTTCTCCTTCTGGCTCCCCCTAGAAGATGACTTTGCCTCTTCTTCAGCTATCTTCTTTTTTGACTTCCTCTCTCCTTTCCTTTTGTTCTTCTTTGAATGCCTCTTGCTCTGCCTCTTTCTATGCCTCTTTTTCTCCCCCTTTTTGTCATTAATCATCTGGGAGAGCTGCTCCATGTTGGTTATGAGCTGCTCCATTAGGTAGGAGTTACCAACTTCCATTTTGAGTTCTTGTTGGCCTAGCTCAAGTTGTACTGAGAAAGACTGCTTCATGTCGTCAATCTTGTCAGAGAGGGCTTGAATTTGATCTTCATTGGCCTTCTGTGCTCGTAGAGCTTCTGCCTTCTGATCATGCATAATCTTCAGATAGATGTTATATCTCTCTTTGAGTTTGAGAGATACATTTGCCATAGTATCTTGAAGTTTGGTTTGGAATGAATTATCTCCTGCTGCCGTCAACTTCTGTGACTCTTTAGTGAATAGAGATATTTTTTCAATCAGTTCATCAGAAGTTTTTATCAGCTCCTTCTCCACAGATACTTGATCATCTGGTTGAGCAGTCTCCTGTCGAGCATTATATTTAACTCTACGATCTGCATCCTTGGATAGATTTTCGAAGGTGTTGAGAATCTAAAGAATCGTTGAGTTCCAATCACTGGTTGAGGATGAAGGAATGTCAGATAGCAGTGCTTGGGCTGATAGAGGTTTCTGATTTTGACCTTGAACACCATCAGCAGTAGAGTGAACAGACTCTACGATCATCTCCTTGGTCATGTTCCTTCTTCCTTGAGAGTCCACTCTACGATCGTAGGGGATATAATGATTTCCAGTATGGCGATAAACTTTGAAGTGGGGCTGATTTGTGATCATCTTTGTGGCAAAACTCTTTACCATTGGGAAGTTTTGTGCCACCATCTCCATGCTTGGAAAATGAGAGTTGCACCAGCTGAAGTAGTTTCCATCTCTTTCAGTATGGGCCTTTAGCCATGGCATCCATTGGAAGAACCATCTCATCATCAAGTCATCAGGATTATAGAGAATGGTCGTGCAGTCTAGCTCCATGTTGTTCCAGTTTTTTGTTATATCAAAGGTAGTCATTCTTACCACCTTGAGCTGCTCATCTACATAGTTCACCCATCTTTCTGGTGGAGTTTCTGGTGGTTTATTCGAGACTTCTACCACTATTCTCCTGGTGAATTTTGCTGGAGAGAGGACATGATAGAATTCTGGTTCCTCTGATTCCTGATTTTCAGAATTGGAATCATTCTCCATTTCTTCTCTCTCGGAGCCTGAACTATCTTGATCATTTCCAACAGTGAATCCTTCTTGCTATATTTCATTTCCAGAACCTTCTTCAGCAATATCTTTTTCTAATTCATCTTCTTCACCACTGGTTTCATCTTCAGCACTTACAGCCTCATCATCACTTACTTCAATGACAGCATTGGAGTGATCATTTCTCCTTTTAGAGGCAATTTGGCTTGCAGTCTGTAGCTCTTCATTCTTCTTGGAGGTTCAGTTTTGGGAGAGTCAGACTCTTCTTCCTCTTCAGACTTAGAAGCATTTGGTTCATCAGATGAACTTCCTTGGGGTTCAGCAAGGGTAGGGGCAGACCCTTCTTCTTTGGACTCATCACCTTTTGAGCCATCATGGGGGCTTTCAGGATTTGAATGGGCACATTCTTCTTCTTTAGAAACAGCATCATTTGACCCATCATTTGGACTTGTTGAGGCAGTTGCCTTTGGGAATTGAGTTTGGTCATCTTGAAACTCTTCTTCATTAGCAGAGTGACTGCTCTGAGGATTAGCCACTGGGCTTGAGCATTCTTCTTTATCAGCAGATGCTGCATTTTCATTCATTAATCCAGCTTCACGTTCATTGCTGGATTTGGTCTGTGGAGACTCAATCTTGAGATCGTCGGTTCCCTTTGTTTCTTCTGACTCTGCGTTCTCCTCTTCATCAGATGTGCCATCTTTAGAAACTGAGGCTGGTTTGTTTACCACCTTAGCTTTCTTTTGTGATGGCCCTTGAAGTAGTCTGTTGTTTCTCCTCTTGGTGGTTTCTGCAGTCAGGACTCTTTCTTCTTCAGCCTTGTCTTTGGTGGAGAGACTTCTTGGTGGGGCCTTGGTTTTCTTCACACCTTTGGATGTCTTCCTGGCTGGTGTGGTTGTTGCTGGTATAGAGTCATCAGAGTTAGAGCTTTCTACCTCTTCTGCTTTTTTCTTCTTTGCAGAGGCCTTGCTGCTGCTTCCAATTATTAGTCTTCTGTTCTCCTTTGGGTTTTTCTTCTAATTTACAAACAATTGTGGAGACATAACTTTGTGAACATTAAGAGGTTCTCCCTCATCATCCTTGATTCTTCATCCTAGCTTCTTCTTTATCACAATACTCAGCAGTCTTCCATGAAAGACCTTAGTCAGGGGTTTATCTGTAGATTTCTTCATCTTAGCCTTTTTCAGCCATTTTGAGATTTGATCTAGTAGGATAACCCCAAAGTTGATTTGTCTTTTCTGAACTATTGCTGACATAATCTTCAACTGCTGATCAAGCACAGTATCATGTGCAGTATCCTTGCATAATATACATTTGCCCACTATCTCTGCAAGAAACTCGAACTCTTCTGGAAACTCCTTCTTCTTCATGTCCTTTAGACTAGGGTTTCTTTGGTATCCCATGCTCTCCTTTGCTTGTTCCGTATTGACATCATCAAGGCTCTTCAGTCCTTGGTTAGGAAAACCTAGGCATTGATTGAGGTCAGAAGATTTCAACTTTAGAGACTGACCTTTGACCTTGGTAGAGAGGGTTCTGGAGTTTATGGAAGCATTTGAGTAGAACTCTTTAACCAGGTCAACATATACTCGAGTGCTAGCCTCAAGGCATTCTGAGAATCCAGCTTTCTTCACAAGTTCGAGAATGTCTCTAAACTTCTTTTCGAATTTTTCAAACGACTTGGTTCCGAGCTGAATGCCAGTGATTACATGCTAGTTTTCCATTTGAGCAGTTCAAAAAATATAGGTATTTGATTCAGAGGGGTTTTTGAGAGATGGCTGATTATGATTTGGGCAAGATTTTGGAAGGTTAATTGATTTTGGCTTTTGAGAGGATTCTAGGGTTTTAAAATGGGATGGAGAAAGGTTCGATGGTTTCTGATAACTGTTTGCAGATTTTGAATTAGTCTTAATGACAGTTCCTTCTAACTCTGTATAATTAGTGATGTGTCAACCAACCATTGGTTACACGATGCCCAATAATGAGCTGTAACTCCCCATAACTTTTCAGTTAGATATTTCTTTCAAAAGAGTAGACATTTTATTGACGTTGATTGACCGTTGACCTCTTTGGTTCATAGAGTAGCATGGTAAGGCAGCTATGGACTCTACTTTTTCCTTGTTGACTCAACGATCAACTTTTGAGAGATGATGCAGTGGATGATTTTGACATTTATCCTCATTTTGATGCAACATAGCTTGATCACTGATATATTATAACTTATCTCCTTATTTTGAATGGTTGAGCAATTGTCCCATTTTCCAAGCTCCTTGTGAACTGGAGTACCCTTTGGTAGGACTATGATCGTCGATTTTTCTTCTACGATCGCTGAGGTTGCACTACGATCGTGGAGATCTCTTCAACCTCGACTCTACGATCGTTGACTGACTTGGTCCTTAAGATGAACTTTACTAAGTATTCCTTTTGGGTCAAGGTAGCTCAGGAAGGGCCAACCTCTTAGAGTGAACTAAGGGTCAGGTTTGTCCCTGAGGCGCTTTCTAGATGAAATACTTTAGAAGTGATTTGCAGTGATATCTCATTTGACCTTTTCTGGTGGGGAGGTCCTCTACTAACTTGGGCAATTGCATTTACTGTAATCGTGGTGTCCTCCTGCTCTTACACTATAATCGGATGTTTGATCGCTGGCACTCCACGATGTTGAGTTGGGTGGCTGATAGGTTATCAGTAATACATTTTGAGACGCTCCTATTGAATATGGATATTCATTTGGTTCATCAGCCACAAAGTTTTGGGACTCTATAGCTGGTACATTTCTTCATAGTATATCTCGGTCTTTGTTGTTTCTTAACGATCATCTTTGCCCCCCATGGTTGATGCTGTCTTCCCAGATAGATGTGATTCCCTTTACTTTAAGTTCATTTAAAGGTGGCCTTGCATATCTCCTTCTGACTGGAATCATCATTATCACTTAAATCTCCTTGTATTATAGGCATGGATATTTTCAGGACTGATCACTCTACGATCATTTGACAGCACTACGAACGTAGTCTCCTTTGACAGTCTTGTGTGTGTGAAGTTCTGCTCCTGTAATGAGTTCCTCTTGAATGATGCTCGATGATCCTCTGATGTGAACTTCCTTGAGGATTCTTCTCATATAGCATGTTTTGCCTGATTTGAGCATATAAGACCATTTTCATCTTTGGTTGCATGTCATGCTTCCATATACAGATTAGCAGCCATGTGAGCTTCACTTAGGTTAGCTCAGCAGGTCTTCAAGGACAGGCTTGGACATATAGGAATTTTCTCAGAATCATTTCTGAACAGTCCTTAGCCTTCTGTTGGTTAAGTCTTATTGACTGAAGTCTTCTGCTTCAGCATTCCTTAGTGTGGTCAGACAGATCAAGTACCTGCAGGTTAGATACATTTCTATTTTTGGTACCCACAATTGAATGGGTCCTTCTAGGTTAGTTTTCTAAACCCCTGTTCCTCATATTTGGATAATGATCACATTTATCACTAACAGTCATATTTATGCATGCAACTAGTTTTAGATAATACATTTTGAGATGCATGAAGGTGAGTGTGTGTAAGATTTAACATTTTAATAACACACTCTTTCTCTTTGATGGTTTCATCGTTTGCTGGGTTATGTTCACAATGTTTGAGTGTTCACAGAGTGAAAATAAACTCTACGATTTATGTGCATCTTGTTGATTCATGGAGGTGATCAGTTTCTATAAATCATCAAAATACACTTGTAGAACTGATCATACTCTGTGGGTTATCAAACACTTAGAATATAGGTTTGTACATACATACTAACCCATTAGCAAGGATTAGTCCACATAAATATTGATTTAACCACTGATACGCTTATGACCTATTTCAGATTTCTTTCAAGATGCCATCTTCAACCTAAAACTTGGATGGAGAGAAAGTTTATAGGCAATTGAGTTTCCACCCTCAGGGTACTTTCTCTCTTCACCTTTTTAGGTAGATTATGACTTCTTGACAGAATATTGTTATAGTTCATAAGGAGGTGCATTTATGATGTATATTTATAATAGTGAGGAACCGTACCTTTTTACTGTCAGTTGCTTAACAGTCATTTATCTTTAATATACTTAGTTTAGGCATTGATGTGCATAGCTTCATATTTGCTCCTGACAGCTTGTTGCTCTTGTTAGCCTTTAATCAATTAGTCGTGGTCTTGAAGATGCAGGCTAGGATGAATCTCAGCACCTTTAGTTCTTTGACATCTTTCAGTTTACAAGGTTTACATCCAGCTGCTGGTTGGCCAGACACAAGTTTGAGAAGTACTTCTTTCTTCTCTGGATAAACATTTCTTTGCATGTATGGCCTTTTCATCTTTTCAGGCTGGAGGATGTTTGACTCTTTTCCATGGATGTCTCTGAGCTTTCTAGCCCGGTCATCAGATTACAAGATTTACTACAAGCAAGGATTGGTCTTGTTGATATGACAGTCAAGAACATAGACCAATCTGAGCAGCTTCAGGTGTATATACACATTTAACATGTACATAGTATTTCCAACGTGTGAGCTCATCTGCATATAACAAACGACTTACTACTAAAATAATTTTAGAACAATGTTTGTGCCTAGAATCAGACTCAAAGCGATTAGCTTTTGAATATAGCATGAGAACCTACTTTGATACCAATTGTTAGTTCCCAGTAGGCACAATAGATCTAGAAGGGGGGGTTGAATAGATCCTTTTTATTTCAAATACTTTTCTCTTTTATTTTGTATTGCTATTAAATTAGCATATGACAAACATAAGAATTTTTCAAGCACAACGGAATAAGTAAAAGATCCCCTTCATTGATATATTCATAATCATACATACATTGTTCGTAGAGTTAGTTCAGTTGTAAGCAGTTAAAACATACATAGCAGTTATAGCAGTTAATAGACATAATGTAAGTGACATAATGTAAAAGCCACAAGGGGTTTTAAGTGGTTTAGAGACTCAAGCTCCTAATCCAATCTTCTGCTTTCAACTAGCAGGATTTCCACTAAGGAAGGGCAGCACCCTGAATCACTAAGACTCCTTCAAGGCCAGCAGCCTTGGGACTTCAGTTCACTAAGAACTCTTCAAGGCCAGCAGCCTTGGAACATCTCTAGTTCCCTAGGAACTCTTCAAGCCCAGCAGGCTTGGAACTTCATTTAGTCCCTCCGGACAAGGACCCCTCAAGCCCTGGATTCTTGTTGTTGTAGTTGTTGTTATTCGTGCTGAGCTGCTAAGATGTCTTTAAGCTTGATCATCTTTTGTACTTAGCAGCTTGGGGTGGTCCTCTTTGCATTCTGCTTTGAGACTGGACCACACCATCTTTGGTGCAACTGATCTTCTTACATTCTGCTCATCTTTGTATATTGTCAGTTGTGCACCATCAACATTTCTTGAACCCTTCTCAACACGTTGGCAGACATGGTTCTGCACTTGCTCTGCTTCAGCTTTGGGTTCATGGTGAATCGTAGATTGGCTCTTGGGATCTGCCTTGTGCTTTACCACTCTTATGAATTCTATCTTCTTCTCCTTCTCGTCTCTCAGCTTAGATGCCAATTCAGTGGGAATCCTTATCTTTGTTGAGTGAAGCTTTGATCTGTTCAAGTCCATCTTCAAAGTTGTTTCACTTCCACCTTCGTAGTCTCACTATCACTGAGACTTGTTCTATTTGAGCTCAGGTGGAACTCGTAGAGTCAACGTTAGCATTTTTACCAACTCAACGATTCTGCAACATCGCAATCATCAACCCTTTTTGATCGTTGAAGCTCTGGCTAATTTATACTCCTTCCCAATCTTCCCGTTGAGAAGTAGCCATTAGAAGCTCTTTGAAATGCTTCACAGATCTCGAGTTATTTGGTGTAGACTGCAGATGTGACATGTCTTACTTTTTCTGACTTTCTGATACAGCAGTATACTATTTCACCTACCCTGTCAGATATATCACTTTAATGTCTTAGGCAGGTTGAAGACTTTAATTTCTCCTTCTGATTTCTCGATCAGAGGTTGTCCTTTTGCATCGATGCTCTCAATAAGCACTTGTTCAAATATTACCCTTCAGATTGAACCGTTGCCAATGCTTCAATCTTCAGCTTTTTGAACTCTACAATTCTGATGCATGGCTTCAAGGACCTGATCGTAGTGTCATGTTTACTGGTAGAAACAACACTACGATCTTGAAGAGTGTTTGATTTGATCTTCAATATAGAACACCTCTTCCTTTTCTTGTGCAGCGCTTCAATACTTCTGTTTTCCTCAACAGTTCTCAGATACTGATGACTTGACTTCTTTGCTCTGGCCCCTTCTAAATAGCAAGACACTTCAAATTTGTGGCGTGTCCAGCTCGCTTTCTCCTTGTGATCTCCCGTTCACTTATCATCAATGGTTTGACCCAATGCTTAATCACTTTAGCCTTGTTCTTTAGAAGTTGTCAAATATCTCTGTATGTACTTCATCAGTTCTTTCTTTGTTTAACAAACACTACGATCCTGGTTGCTTCCAAGATCGTTGTCTTCTGTCTGCTTGACAGCTACTGCACTTGTTGTCTTTCCTTCGTCAGTTACTGAAGCCTTCTTCTGATCTCTTTGTGGAAGACTTCATTTCGAATGGCTTCACAACTTAATCTTGATACTGATTAGGTTGGTGCTTAGATCTTCTGTTAGCTTGCAAGCCATTTGTTGAGTGCTCTCTGGTTTCCTTCAAGTTGGATGTAGTATTGCAGCTTGAACCAGAAGCTTGATTCCTTTGGATATTCTAGGTGTGCTCATTCGTTGAGAATCGTATTATATCTACGATTCTGCCTTGGCATTGTGAGCACAACTGTTGAGGTCGTAGTTTTGCACTCTACGATTCAGCTTTGGCTGTGCAGACCCTACAACTTCGGGATTAGATCTTGACACTCTACGAATTCTATCTTTGTGCTCGATGTCTTCATCTGATCTTGCTCGACTATGATCTCTGCATGTAATCAATAAACTCTATGACTCAGAGTGTAGTCTACGATCCTTGACTTGGCTTCGGCATCAGTAGACTATATGACTCTTTCTAACTTGGCTTCGGCAGATGCCCTCGGTCGGCTAGTAGGCAGGCTGTCTCTACGATTCTGAACATGACTTCCTCAGTAGACTTCGGCTACGAGGAAGTTCTACTCGACACACTACGATCCTTCCTCGTCTCTCCCAGCAGTCTACGAACTTTGAGATCTACTATCTTGCAGACTATGATTCTGCCTTTACAACTCTCGAGTTCTCCTTAACTCTCCAGGCAGACTACGATTTCTGGTGCAGTGCTCAACGATCAGACAAGCCTATCTATTACATCATAAGATCAACCTAACATGCTTGATCTTTCTATGTTTATAGTCCTTGTACATCATTTCTTTTTAAGGACTTTTTACAAAGCTGTTTTGCTTATGTAGGATCAACTTAACATACTTGATCAATTCATTCTAAGTCCTTATACACATGTTTCTATTATCTATCAAAGGACTTTACAGCTTTTCTTAATGCAAGCATACTTGCATATTCATTCATATATATCATAATCAAATCATATATAAATAGGAATAACATTCACATGCTTATTCCTGACATTTTCAAAGTTGCTTCAATCTCCAAATCTCATAAGAACTAAGGTTTTTTATGTTCTACTCTAATCCAATCTAATGGAATCCTCTCCTCCTCTCCAATCCGTGTGATTCTCCTCCTTTTATATGCATCTTTATATGTCTTTAAGTCCTCTTGGAAGTCCTTGAGTCACTCAGATCGAACCAATCTTTCTTGGACTCAAATTCTTACAAAAAATAACTTTTTTGCACGTACCCCCACCGGTACGGGGTTATAAAACTTAAAGGCCCCATACTGCTAGCATATACCCACTGCTTTTTTGCGACTTATACCCTTCCCGTGAAGTCCCTCTCGAAATTTTCTACTCTGACATCCTTTGGGAAAATGGTCATAACTTCTTCGTCTGAACTCCGATTTTGATGAGTTAAGATGTTCCGAAAAGAGGAGACGTTGATCTACAACTTTCATTCTTTGAGTTATTCGAAATAAGGACTGGAGAAATGTTGAAATTAGCTCCAAAGTGGCTGCTATGTAAATGGTCACCCAAAATAGTGAAGTTCAACGTCCGTTGGTACAAAGGTCATTACTCACGCATCCGAACTCCGATTGGAATGATTTAAGATGTTCCAGAAAGCTAAGAAAAAGCTATACAATATAATCCAAGTTCCAAGCCAAGAATATGAAATAAACATGAAACCCAAATGATGTCCGGATTGCTTTTCCTTACGTTTTATACCAATAGTCGCTCACACAACTCCCAAGCATATAATCCACAAAATGAACACAAAATGCATGAAAAGTAACTAAGAAACATGAGTTTAAGCAAATAATTCAAGTAACAAATACCGGATAAGTAGGTATAAAATCTACTTATCAAATACCCCCAAACTTAAACCTTTGTTTATCCTCAAGCAAAAACACAAAACAACAATGCTATGTAATGCAACTAATCTACATGCCTACGGATCCATCAGTAATGACAGAAACAAGTCTATTCAACTAGCCTTAGAAAAATCAAGTAAACATGATAATACATCATATTAAAACAAATCATTAACTTCCCAATCAATCATCAAATCTTAGATTGTTATCACTAATATAGAGTGTGTGCTCCACAACAATGTTAACTGATATAAAATCAAATTTAACACATAACAAGTCTCTTCAAAGGCATCATACAGTGTAAACTCAGGAAATCCAAAAACAAGCTAAATCTAACTAAAATCAAATAATTATCAATATCGAGGGTCAACATGGGATACTTATGCTTTATTTTTCATCAACGGGGGCTTTTTTCTTTTATTTCCCATTTTATTTATTTTTTTCTTTTGGTTTATTTACACATAGCTATGCAATGTCTTATTCCCTTAGGCTTTTCAATGCTACCTTAACGAGCTTTCGACCAATGACTCCCAGACCATTAAGACCTTAGGACACTATGTGTAAAGACAATCCCATCGGGCTTACTTACTCAAGTAACAAAGGCCACAAAACTAGACAAGCACGTCACGGTGTTTATTCATATTTTTTTTTCTTTTTAGCTTATATACCCTAAATATTCCCCCAAACTTAGGTTCTTGTCTAACTTTAGCCATCACTACTTATTCTTGTCATTCATTCATTCAAACTAGCATTATCCTTTAGAATCCCATTATGTATCAATTTAAACTCAATTAATCAACAAGTTGTTTTTACTGTGCTATCCTTATTATACCAGTTTCAAACAAAAAAAGACTCAATTCAGAACAAGAAATCACAGTAAAGCTCTAATAGTCAGTACTATAATTGTCTACCCAATTCCAATCTCATCATTGGCCAAAACAAACTGTAAATATCAAACAGCTGGACTCATGCAAGATGTACTAAATGCTATATAAACATAGTAAACTAACTACTAATTTTTCAATTTTTATTTCAAGAAACTGAATGCAAAAACTAAATGTAACTATATGAACTACAATGTAAATAACTAACTATATGCTATACGACACTAAAATGTCCCCCAAACTTAAACTATACATTGTCCTCAATGGCTGAAATAGAAAAAAGTAAAGCAGATGACTTCTTTGAAAATATAGCAATCCTCTTCATTGTCCGCTAAGTTTGGAGAATAGGTTAGGCACATGGAACAAATTGGGCACCACACTTGAATTTGACTTGAATAACCTTTTCATAATCTTTTGCCTGTCCATTGAACCTCCAATACCTGCAATGAAGAGAGACAACATGGACTAGAATAGCACTTTGGATTGGTAAGAGAACTTAATAAGCATATTAATTCCTATCTACTAAATAAACTAGTAAATCATATAAATATAAAAATTCCTGGGTTGCCTCCCAGTAAGCGCTTGAATTACAGTCTTTTAGCTTGACTTTGTCTGGTCAACGCTATCCAATTCCTCTTCGATAATTGAGGAACCCTCCATCCATCGGAAATAATATAGCTTTTGGTAGGTTCCCATATGTGATGGCCAATGCATCAAAGTTACCTAGCATGCTATGATTTGGTATGATCTCAATCAAGAACGTCCCACAGCTAGGTGTTTTCTCCATTATGTATGTGATCACTTTGGGACATGGAAGCTTGTCACACACAATGGGCTATTTGTCTATCTTCTCTTTCTTGTCCCACCATGGATTCAAAATTGTACTCACTCTTATGTCATCAAATTAGTGGAGACCCATTTAGTTTTTCGTCGGCCTCTATTTCATTATCCCCAATTGTCTCCACACTTTCGATATCTTGTGGCTCATTCAGTCGTAGATTTGGTTCGGGTTCTCTGCCAGTTTCATCATCCATGTCATAATGCCCAAGTGTTTGGAGGAAGGTTGCTTACGACTTTGGTCATTTGCTCTATCCGATCCGCAAGATTTTTAATTGACCTCGCTTGATTACTCATCTTCTCCTCATTTGCTATGAACTTGGACAATAATTCCCCCAGCCTTGAATTTTCTATTTCAGTCCCGGAAGCCATGTATTGAGGACCATTAGTTGAGGTAGTGATGAGTTGTTCCATCCGATTATTAAAATTTTGGGTTGACAGCTCTTGGTTAATCCTCATCTCCTTTAGGTCTTCTATGCCCTTCAATATTACATCCATCGGATGTGGCTTTTCTTCTTGTGGCAATAGAAGTGGACATCAAAATTCTAGTGTGTATGATGGATTTGGAGCGTAATATTGGTCATCATAATTGTAGCTCCATGAAAAATCTGGGTGATACCCCCAATCTTAGTGATAGTTAGGATCAACATAGTTGTTGAGGTAATCACCACTATATTGTACCGGTTAAAAACTGACGGTGCATTAATGACTTTGATGGTTTCCAGCATAATAGTCACACGTAACTGCCATCCTTCGACTCCTTTGGGCTACAATAACGTCAAATGTCCTCGATAGTTCTTTAATTTGTGCTGATATTGCTGAAAATGCATTAAGTCCATCAATCCTTGTTTCTCTTAGTTGAGTCATGTTTGCCCTCCTTTAACTCCGTTGGGCTGCGATAACCTCCAACGTCTTTGAATTAGCCTCAATTTGTACTGACACTACATAAAATGTATTAAGTCCATCAATCCCTGTTTCCCTTGGTTGAGTCAAGTTTGTGTATGGCCATTGATACGCAAAGTCATCCAGGTACCTGAAAAAGAGAGAAATATATGAATTCGAAGAGAATTAAAAATAAAAATAAAAATGTTTAAATTAAGACTAATTTGATTGAAATTAATATTGGTAAATAATTATTAAATTAATTCCCCGGTAACGGCGCCAAAAACTTGTTGGGTAAAATCTAATTACGCATAACACGCAAGTATACATGGTCAACAAGTAATACAGTGAAAGTAGAGTATCGTTCCCACGAGAAATTGTTTAATAAAAATCACCAAGTACTAACCTATAACCAATTCAATCTTATTAAAACGAATGAATTTTGAATTATATAATTTAACTACTATTAAATTCCACTAGTTAAATTAAGATTACGGAGATTTAAAATCACAATTTCACTTATTGCTTCGTTTAAGTTAACACACTTCTCATCAATTATTCTCTATCCTGAATTGTTAATCAATAACACTAAAGCAGATAAAACAACCTCTCGATGCATAATACCCATACTCACTTAAATCCACAGATGATAGAATTAAGCAAGACACCCTAATTAACTAATCCACTACATCTCTATGTGAATTACAATTAAAAAGGATTTAAAGCACAAGTTCTCTATAAGATTACATATGGCGTAAAGGCATATCTCTATCCTAAACACGAATCATGAATTCCATCTATGCAGAAATCACAAACACATGCTATCATGATAAGATCTAAATCAATACTTCATATCTCGAGTTCATATAGATTATCACGGTAATTGATGGCCAATCAATTAAACAATTACGTCAAATAGACAATCCTCACAATAGAACATAATAATTGATAGCGAAACATATTAAAATAAACTACACAATAAGATCCATTGTAATCTCAAACAAAGAATTAGTTCATTATTATTGAATTAAAACTAAGAATCCACAATTGAATAATCATTAAAAGACAAAGATAGAAGAAGATAAGAAGATAAGAAGATAGAATCTGTTGTCTGCAGATTTGAAGCTCCCTCCTTGCTCCTACTTTGAATCTTCAATGGTTTCCAAGTTTCTTCAATCTCCAAATCTCATAAGAACTAAGGTTTACTCCTATTCTACTCTAATGGAATCTGTGACGCCACCAAAATAGGTATACGTCACCCATCTTGAGTCGCCAAATACATGGTACAAAATTCAAACAAAACTTAATAATACAATTGTCGTGTAAAATATGACAAAACATAAACTGAGAGTTTTAATATGAATATTATCTTCTAGACAGTATTCAACTCAAATGGAGTTCTCAATACATTTATTATCACATTATTTTAGAGAATAGTGAGGACTACTAATACTATCATCTGTACCGTCACTCCGTTCCCCGACTAGACCCAGCTACTTTCTCATTTCCTGAAGAGAACAATGAAAGCAAAAGGGTGAGCTCAACTAGCCCAGTAAGAAATATTATGACTAATATAATACAGAATAATTTATCGTTAGCCTCAACTGTGTTAAACTGATAAAATATAACAAACATCAAGTTTAACTGCAGCAGAACAAGCAATCCATTAGAAGAGTCAAGTAGAGCATAAAATCTACTATTTTCTATGATTTAAAAGGTTTTTCATCACTTTTATCATTTGAAACTCGACAATAAATAATCCACATCATCGAATCACCCCACACTACTGACGAGGATATTCTTTAGTATCACGACCACAAATTATCCATGCACTACGGGCCAAGGATATTCGTGTATTCATCAATGGTCATGATCATGCCAACAACTGTCCATCAATGCACTACGGGCCAATGATGACTTTTACCACATCATTTGTAACATTACGGTCATGATTATACCGAATAATCCCTGGTCATAATCATATCAAGTCCATCTATGCACTACAGGCCATGGATGACTTTCAACATAATATAAACATGAGGATCATGACAATGATATAAGAATTCAATAAAACAAGTTCAAGGATAAATTTTTAAAGATTTATAATTTAATTTATCCAGAATTCAATATTGTCCAAATTGTCAACATGATACTGCTTCGTGGAGTAACATTCAAGAATGATAATGTACCAAAAATGATTTGGACCGAAAAGAAATTAATTTTTGTTATGAATAGTACTCTGAGTGAATAGTACCCGAGTGAATAGTACCCCGTAAATAGTACTTCAAGAATAGTATTCCGCGAATAGTACTTTATGAATAGTACTCGTGAATAGTACTCTGTGAATAGTACCCGTGAATAGTACTTTTGTGAATAGTATCGTATAAATGAATAGTACTCATGGACAGTACTCCGGCATGAAAAACTTAAAATTTAACAAGAATGTGCAGAAAATATCCTTGTGAAGCGATACTAGATGAAGCGCAAATTTCAAGGATATTCTACTAATTTCATGGAATATAGAAGCAATACTTTAGCCGAATGATGGTATAAACAGGAATATGAGACGAAATAATATTACACATGTAAGACCCCAAATTTTATGAATAAAGATTTAATTTTCTCAAAATATTTTTTGAATATTATGGTGTGGATTTGAGATAGTATTATAGTTGTGGGTAGTATTTATAAATTTTGCAAAGTATGCAAGTTTTTATATAATATTCGATTATTCGGGGAATATTCGTTTTAACCGGGAATATTCGTACAACGGCACAATCATTGGTGGACCTCACAACGGAAATATTGTCGTAGTTAGAAAACGACAGAATTATCATTTTATAAAAATAACGGCGAAAGTGTTACCATTAAAACTGTTGAACTACTCGGTAGTAAAAGTACAGTAATACGCGTGGTTGCATAGTAGCACACGATATTGATTATTGATGCTTACATGATAAGACACTCAGTTATACTCAATTATTGCTACAGTAATTGATTCATCATATCTCTCATATTATTCATTCAATTATTATCACAGTATCATCTGTATAATATGTTATATTATTAAATCAATAATTAAGATGGCAAAGTTATTCATATTATTATTTGCAATATTGACAATGTCTAGAAGTTCTATCAAGGAGAGGTTTGGTCACTTAATTGCGCGCCAATAAGGAGAAATCCTTATCGGAAATCCCCCTCTTTCCCAGGAATGACCTGGTTGTTAAATATTGTGAATTATAATATTAATGATGAATAAGTTCGTGTTGATTAAAGATGAAATGGATAGTTCCATTGTGTTGGAATTATTAGTGTTAATGAAAATCGACATTTATTTCGATAATAATTGATGTCTGGAGGTTATATTGACCAATCGGGTAATTAACCGGATAAATGAATAATTAATTGTTATTGATTCACATGATTATAACTATTTGTTCACATGTGTGTACTATTGATTCACATTCATTTACTATTAGGGGAGTTGGTGCAAGATTGATAATACTTTCATGACTAAGTTAAAAATGGAGGTATAGTTGAATGTACTATACAGTAATTAGGTTTTTCACATGATTATACTATTGAGTCACATGAATGAACTATTAATTCACATTATTTACTATTAGGGGAGATGGTGCAAGTTTGATAATACTTGCAGGACTAAATTAAAAATGAAGAAAAGAGGAAGGTATTATACTGTAATATTTTGAGCCCCAAAACGTGCAATTATCGAAACTATATTTTCCTATATATAGAAGCTCATTCCTTCAATATTTTTCACCAATTCACTAAAGCTATAGAGCAATTATTATAGAGAAAAATTATAGAGAGAAAGAAGAGAAGAGAAGTCTGCTACCTCACTATTCCAGTTTTGTTCTAAGGTAAGGGGTATTATTCTTTCGTATTCATGAAGAGAGTTATTTTATTTCAATACTCGTAAGGGTTGTTATTCCATTCTTTATTATTATGTTGGAATAAACTACATGCTAAGCAACCGCATATATGGTGAAATTCTTCTGTTATTCCATTCTTTATTATTTTTTTGGAATAACCTATATGTGCAGTCTATCGCATGCCTGGTGAATTTTGTTGTTATTCCATTCTTTATTATTCTGTTGGAATATCCTGTCTGTATGGATTACACATGACCTGGTTCCATTCTTTATTATTCCGTTGGAATATCACATGCATCTTGATTCACGCATTTGATTCGGTTCCTTTGTTTATTTTTTTACGTTGGAATAACACATGCATGCGGATTACGCAATCCTGGTGAATTCTTCTGTTATTCCATTCTTTATTATTATGTTGGAATAACCTGTCTATGTGGATTACCGCATGCATGGTGAATGACCTTTCGTATTTATTCTTTATTAAATTATGGAAATAATCTGTCTACGTGGATGACCGAATGGCGGATGAAAATCCATTTACAGTTTCATATATTCTATTATACTAGTATGAGATATCATTTCTTTAGTAATCGTCATGAAATATCATTTTATTTGGTATTTTATTTACGAGTTACTATTCACGGGTTACTATTCACCCGGTTACTATTCACTATAGTATTATTCACTCGGGTATTCGAGGAACTTTTCGTGTCGGAGTACTATTCACGAGGTACTATTCCCGAAGTACTATTCACGGGGTACTATTTACCCGAAAATATATTTCTTTTCTGTCCAAATTATTTTTGGTACATGAATATTATTCTTGAATTTTACTCTACAAAGCAGTATCATGTTGACAATTTGGACATTATTGATTTCTGGATAAATTAAATTATAAATCTTTAAAATTTATCTTTGAACTTGTTTTATTGAATTATTATGTCATTGTCATCGTCCTCATGCTTATATTGTGATGAAAGTCATCTTTGGCTTACGTGCAGAGATGGACATGGTATGATTATGACTAGGGATTATTCGGTATAATCATGACCGTAATATGACGAATGATGTGGTGAAAGTCCTCATTGGCATGTAGTTCATTGATGGACAGTTGTTGGTATGATTATGACCAGGGATTATTCGGTATAATCATGACCATTGATGATTACATGAATATCCTTGGTCATGGTGCAGGGATGATTTGATTTGATTTATTAAGCTGAGTCTCAGTGATAAAGTTGATGAAAAACTTTTTAAATAATAGAAGATAGTAGATTTTATGCTCTGCTTGACTCTTCTAGTGGATTGATTATTCCGCTACAGTTGTTTATCTAAAACTTATTGTCTATTGTATTCTATCAGTTGTTATACTGTTGAAGGCTAAGGATAATTTATTATGCATTATCCTAGTCATAATATATCTTACTGGGCTAGTTGAGCTCACCCTTTCTTTCATTGTTCTCTTCAGGAAATGAGAATATCGTTGGGATGAGTCGGGGAATGGAGTGATGGTCTAGGATAAGTGGCTTTAGTAGTCATCACTATTCTACGAAATAATGTGATAATAATTGTAATGAGGACTCCATTGAGTGTGGATATTGTCTAGATTACAATATTCTTGTTTAAACTCTCAGCTATGTTTTTTCGTATTTTACACGATTGTTGTATAATTAAGTTGTATTTGAATTTATGTACCATGTATCTTGTAAGACCCCGAATTTTATGAAATAAAATTATTCAATTTTTCTATTTAGTAAATAGTTAAATTGATAAAAGTTTAAAGTTAAGGGTGATATATATAAAATTTTCAAAATACGCAAGTGGTTATAATATACTCATTGTTGTCGGGGAATATTCGTTTTGTCGTGAAATATTCTTTTTGTCGGGAATATCCGTATGACGGCGCAGTCATTTATGGGCCCCATAACAGAATAACTGTTGGATGAAGAAAACGACAAAGTTTGTGTTTTATAAATAATGGCGTAATTGTTACCGTTGGTGGTTAAAATACATTAATACGCGTGGTTGCACAGTAGCATACGGTATTGCATAATATTTTTGAATTATTGATGAATATCTTTGGCCTGTAGTGCAAATATGAACTGTTGATGAATATATTTGGCATGTGGTGCAAATATGAACTGTTGAGGAATATCTTTGGCATGTAGTGCAAAGTTGAATTGTTGATGAATATCTTTGGCCCGTAGTGCAAAGATGACATGTTGTTGAATATCTTTGGCCAGTAGTATAAAGATGAACTGTTGATGAATATCATTGGCCCGTAGTGCAAAGATGAATTTATTAGTATAATTATGAACAGGAACTGTGATTTGGTATAACCATGATCTTTGATGTTTCAGGTAAAGATATGTGATGAAAATTATCTTCGTCCTGGATACGAAGAGGAATTTAGAATCGCAATTATGATTATGAGTTATTCATATGATTGTGGACTAGAACTGTTGATTGATGTTACAGGGATAAAACATTGTTGGTGGATTTTTAACATGGAGAAGATAATAGACTTTATGGTCTATTTGACTCTTCTAATGGATTGCTCGTTCCGCTGCAACTATGGTTGAAAAGTTTTATCATCTACCATATGTTCTAAATCTCTGATTTATTACTGATGAAGGCTATTGATAATTTATTTATCTTTAGTCATGATATTCTTTACTGTGCTAGTTGAGCTCACCCTTTTGCTTCACAATTCCTTTCAGGTAATAAGAGTGTAGCTGGGTTAAGCGGGAGTAACAGGGGAATAGAACGGTGGTCTCTAGCGATGGAAGTTCTCCCTAAACTGTATAGAAAAGTGTGTTGTATTTTATACATCATTTAGTAGTTATATTTGGTGAACCGAATAGGGTGAGGTGAACCCAACTTTGGAATGGTGTTTTTCCACTATCATACAAGATGTCTAATAACATTCAACCTCGTGTTATCATAAGACAAGGTTGTGCACATCCACTTGCTGAGTATATCTACGAGCACTACCTATATGATCTTGGAATTTATTTGAAATATAATTTTCAACTGGAGACAGTGGAGATAGTTATATGTCAAGAGAAGACTCACAATTGGAAAGAACATGATAGTAATCTTCTCGTTCTTCTTTGGGGTCTATTGGGTCAACCAAGGATAATTCTGTGGACATATGATATCAGTCATAACCTAGACGCATGGCCTCCCATGTACGAAAGTTTCCTTGAGCACTTTCCAATGATTTTAATTTCTAAAACAGTTTTTGACTGTACTTTTATGTAAGGTGTCATTGTGATGTACTACCCAAGTTGGTGTCAAGAGTCACAGTTGGTATATATCTTTGTATCAAAACTCACAACATATGTGTTATTGTATTTTGCATGACAATTGTTGTAATAAAGTTGTAGTTATTTTCTGTACCATGTATTTGGCGACTCAAAATAGGTTGGATGGATTGGACCTATTTTGGGGTCGTCACATATCTGGCGACTCAAGATGGGTGATGTATACCTATTTTGGGGGCGTCACAGTTTGTATCAAAGCTTAGGGATATGATCCCTGGCTAAGATGTGAGACAAGAACTAGGAGGGGAGAGACGGGGAATTCCTTCGCTAGTATGACCTACCTAAGCTTATTTGATATTTAATTGGTCGGTCAGAGTTTAGGGATAATATGTGATATGATAATTAACCCTTGTTTTGTGGCAGTGTTTGAAAATGGCAGCTGAAAATGTTAACAATGGAGTGAACAAGACCGTTGAGACACCTTTAATCACTAACCAGGTTAATGTGATGTCAGACGAAGAAGAAATTAGAGATATCTACGTGGTGAGTGAAAAACTAATAGTTGCACCCGAGCCAGTTGCAGAGGTAGCAGCTGAGAGTGAGGAAGAAGAGGAAGAAGAGGAACCTGAGGAGAATTTATTAGAAGAATTATATGATCGAAATTTAGTATTACAAAATCGTATTCATGAGTTAGGAGAGCAGGCTAAAGAACGGCAAACGGTCGTGGAGCAAAGAGATGTAACAATTCAAAATTGTGTTACCCGATGTGCGATGCTTTAACAGAAGCACTCTTTGGCAGAGTATAAGATATTAATTTGGAATCGAGAATGCTATGATCAAATTCGATGAAAGAAGAAACAACCGAAGCGAAGGAGAATAGATGATGCATGGGTAAAAAGCGCACGACGTCTTGATATTATGAAAAAGACGTCCGATCCAATAAGGCCAAAATAGATGAAATGGATTTCTCTTTTTGGACAACAATTGGGAGAATTCAACATCGAGTTCAGAATTACCCTGTGCAGAGCGGTCAACCCCAATTCAATATGGATCGGAGAGTAATGATTCAAATAATGGATCAGGAATACGAAGAAGCAATTGAGGGTGGAATGTACACTCCATAGAGAAGTTAAGTCCAGTTGAAACGATAGCACCAAAGGCGGATACGGACAAAACAAAGTCGGTGGTTTCAGGGAGAGCGTTTTTTGTGACTTCTCAAAAAACGAGTAACCCGAATAAAGTTAGCACGGGTTAGTTAATTATAAATTCTTGCGAAGTCTATACCTTATTAGATACCGGTTCTTCCCATTTTTTTATCTCTCTTGCTTGCGCTCAACGTTTAAATTTAACTCCAGAGAAATTAAACTTTGACTTATCGGTTGAAACTCCGTTAAGAGAAACCTTCATTACATGTGTTATCCAAGTCTTGGATGAGAGTCATAATTTTGAATGATATTTTTATTGTTAATAAATTTCCTGACGTATTCTTGAAGACTTCTTAGCCTACCCCTAGAGCGTGAAATAGAATTTTGTATTGACCCCAGTACAAAACCCATTTCTAAAACCCTTAAATATTTCTTTACCTAGAATGAACGTATTATGAGCCAAAGACGTTGGCTCGAGCTGTTGAAGATTATGACCATACCATTTAATATCATCGTGGAAGAGCGAACCTGGTAGCTGACGCGTTGAGTAGAAGATCGTATGTGGTTATGAGTGTGACGTTGTTAACACAAAAACCCATTTCGTATAACTTACAAATGATGAAGATAGAGTTAAAGACGCTAGGGACCCACGTGAAGATAACGAATATACGAGTAGAATCAACTTTAATCGATAAAGTTAAAGTCACTCAAGCTATACACCCGAATCTGATGAATGTGAAGAAGAAGGTTAAAGAGGGCGTTATTCTAGAAGCAAGAATCGACGAAGAGACACTACAAGAAAATCGCCTATTTTCGACTAACGTATCCTCGACGGATTAAATTCGTTCGAAATAGGATTATATCCGAGGGAATAATGTGTCGGATATAAGTCCCTCGGAAATACATTAATTAGGACGGAATTCAGTCGAACTTAGTCCTCCCCAGTTGGCGCCAAGTTTGGCGTCACCGCAAAAAGTAATTTCGACAAAAAAACATTAATTTCGAGAGACTTTTCGTTGAACTTAAACTATTTCCGAGAGACATATGTCCGACGGACATTCCGTCGGAGATAAAAATAAAAACCTTTCATCTTCTGCCTTTTCATTTCAGACGCTCGTTTTATTTCTCTCTCTCACTCCTCCTCGATCTCATCCTCACCGCCCCCACCCTCTCTCATTCTCTCAGTCTCAGTCGATCTCCTTCCCTCTCTCATCCTTCCCCTTCCACACCGGTCCCCTAGTACTCTCCTTCCTCTCTCATCCTCCCCACCCCACCCATCCAGTCCACCATGGGTCCCTGCGCGCCACCCCTTTTCCCTGCCTAACGTCGTTCGCCTCTCTCTCTCTCTCTCTCTCTCACCACTCTCTTTCATTGCCCTCTAATTGCTGGCCACCCTTCCACTTGGCGCCCTTTGGCGACCCTCCCTTATGCAGTCGACGTCGAAGACGCGTTCTGGCCGGGTTGGACTCTACTTTCTCCTTCTCCTCCTTTAACCGGTTTTCAAACTAGCTAAGGCCTAAGGCTAGTAATGGGTTATTTGTATAATTAGGTATAATTTCCTGCCCAATATTGTGCATATTACACTGAAATTGGTACTATATATATATATATATATATCTATTGATGATAATTATTGCTACTATATATATTTCGGATTCATTGGTGAAATTGGGACTTAAGTGTTCTGCCGAAATGGGTTATTTGTGTTATGCCGAAATGGGTTATATCTATTTGTGTTCTGCTGAAATTGTAAGGGTTATTATTTGTGTTAATTGCCTAACTGTTGTGAAAATTTTGTGAAAATTGGGTTGTCAAAATTGTGTTATGCCTAACTGTTATGCAAACTGCTGTCCAAATTGGGATTGCAGCTTATGTTGCAGATTCTGTTTAGTCTATAGCATCTGGTAAATGTTTCAATCTTGATATATTTGTTATTAATCTTGATATATTTGTTATTTACGACTGAATTTATAACAGAAATTCTGTCAGAATTATGAAATTGCAGACTTGTATTGGCCTCGATTTAATTGGCCCATTTGAAATACTTGATCGAGTAGGAACTGTGGCCTATAGACTCGTTTTACCGCCAAGTATGCCGCGTCTTCATAACGTTTTTTTTTCATGTATCGATGTTACGTAAATATGTGGATGACCCGAACCACATTATTGAATTGGATTTAGACAAGATAGCAGAAGATTTAAAGTATGAGAAGATACGTGTTAAAATCTTGGATAAGAAGGATTATATTCGACACTCAAAGGTTATAGCTCAAGAGTTAGAATTTAAATGAAGTCAAGGTATCCTCACCTATTCGGCATACTAGGTATGTACGTAAATTTTGAGGGCAAAATTTCATAAGGAGGGGAGATTGTAACACCCTAAATTTTATGAATAAATATTTAATTTTCTCGAAATATTTTTTGAATATTATGGTGTGGATTTGAGATAGTGTTATAGTTGTGGGTAGTATTTATAAACTTTGCAAAGTATGCAAGTTGTTATATAATATTTGATTAGTCGGGGAATATTCGTTTTAACAAGGAATATTCGTACAACGGCACAATCACTAGTGGACCCCACAACGGAAGTATTGTCGTAGTTAGAAAACGATAGAATTATCATTTAATAAAAATAACGGCGAAAGTGTTACCGTTAAAACTGTTGAAATACTCGGTAGTAAAAGTACAATAATACGCGTGGTTGCATAGTAGCACACGGTATTGATTATTGATGCTTACATGATAAGTCACTCAGTTATACTCAATTATTGCTACAATAATTGCTGCATCATATCTCTCATATTATTGATTCAATTATTATCACAATATCATCTATATAATATGTTATATTATTAAATCAATAATTGAGACATCAAAGTTATTCATATTATTATTTGTAATATTGACAATGTCTAGAAGTTCTGTCAAGGAGAGGTTTGGTCACCTAATTGCGCGCTAATAAGGAGAAATCCTTAGAGGAAAGACCCCTCTTTCCTGGTTGTTAAATATTGTGAATTATAATATTAATGAAGAATAAGTTCGTGTTGATTAAAGATGAAATGGATAGTTCCATTGTGTTGGAATTATTAGTGTTAGTGAAAATCGACATTTATTTTGATAATAATTGATGTCTGGAGGTTATATTGACCAATCGGGTAATTAACCAGATAAATGAATAATTAATTGCTATTGATTCATATGATTATAAATATTTGTTCACATGTGTGTACTATTGATTCACTTTCATTTACTATTAGGGGAGTTGGTGCAAGATTGATAATACTTGCATGACTAAGTTAAAAATGAAGGTATAGTTGAAGGTACTATACTGTAATTAATTTTTTCACATGATTATACTATTGAGTCACATGAATGAACTATTAATTCACATTATTTACTATTAGGAGAGGTGGTGCTAGTTTGATAATACTTGCAAGACTAAATTAAAAATGAAGAAAAAGAGGAAGGTATTATACTGTAATATTTTGAGCCCCAAAACGTGCAATTATCGAAACTATATTTTTCTATAAATAGAAGCTCATTCCTTCATTATTTTTCACCAATTCACTAAAGCTATAGTGCAATTATTATAGGGAAAAATTATAGAGAGAAAGGAGAAGAGAAATCTGCTACCTCACTATTCCAGTTTTCTTCTAAGGTAAGGGGTATTATTCTTTCGTATTCATGAAAAGAGTTATTTTCTTTCACTACTTGTAAGGGTTGTTATTCTATTCTTTATTATTATGTTGGAATAACCTGTGTATGCGAAGTACCGAATACATGGTGAAATTCTTCTATATTCCATTCTTTATTATTACATTGGAATAACTTTTATGCATGCGGTCTCATCGCATACACAGTGAATTCTGTTGTTATTCCATTCTTTATTATTACTGTTGGAATATCATATGCATGCGGATTAAGCATGACTGGTTCTAGTCTTTATTATTCATTTGGAATATATATATACATGCAGATTACGCATGACTTTGGTTCCATTCTTTATTATTTTGTTGGAATAACACATGCATGCGGATTACGCGCTGTGAATTCTTACATTATTCCATTCGTTATTATTACATTGGAATAACTTTGTCTACATGTAGATTACCGCATGCATGGTGAATGACCTTTCGTATTCATTCTTTATTAAATTATGGAAATAATCTGTCTACGTGGATTACCGCATGGCGGATGAAAATCCATTTGCAGTTTCGTATATTCTAATATACTCGTATGAGATATCATTTCTTTTGTAATCATCATGAAATATCATTTTATTTGGTATTTTATTAACGAGTTACTATTCACGGGTTACTATTTACCCGGTTACTATTCACTCTAGTATTATTCACTCGGGTATTCGAGGTACTTTTCGTGTCGGAGTACTATTCACGGGTTACTATTCACCAAAATTACTATTCACCTGAATATTATTCACTCGGGTATTTGGGGTACTTTTCATCTCGGGGGTACTATTCATGAGGTACTATTCTCGAAGTACTATTCACGGGGTACTATTTACCTGAAAATATATTTCTTTTCTGTCCAAATTATTTTTGGTACATGAATATTATTCTTGAATTCTTCTCTACAAAGTAGTATAATGTTGACAATTTGGACGTTATTGATTTTTGGATAAATTAAATTATAAATCTTTAAAATTTATCATTGAACTTATTTTATTGAATTATTATGTCATTTCATAATCCTCATGCTTATATTGTGATGAAAGTCATCTTTGGCTTATGTGTAGAGATGGACTTGGTATGATTATGACTAGGGATTATTCGGTATAATCATGATTGTAATGTGAAGAATGATGTGGTGAAAGTCCTCATTGGTCTGTAGTTCATTGATGGACAGTTGTTGGTCTGATTATGACCAGGGATTATTCGGTATAATCATGAACATTGATGATTACATGAATATCCTTGGCCGTGGTGTAGGGATGATTTGATTTGATTTATTAAGCTGTGTCTCAGTGATAAAGTTGATGAAAAACTTTGTAAATAATAGAAGATAGTAGATTTTATGCTCTACTTGACTCTTTGAATGGATCGATTATTTCGCTATAGTTGTTGATCTAAAACTTGTTGTCTATTGTATTCTATCAGTTGTTATACTGTTGAAAGCTAAGGAAAATTTATTCTGCATTATCTTAGTCATAATATTTCTTACTAGGCTAATTGAGCTCACCCTTTCTTTCATTGTTCTCTTTAGGAAATGAGAATATCGCTGGGATGAGTCGGGGAATGGAGTGATGGTCCAGGATAACTGGCTTTAGTAGTCCTCACTATTCTACGGAATAATGTGATAATAATTATAATGAGGACACAATTGAGTGTGGATATTGTCTAGATGACAATATTCTTGTTTAAAATCTCAGCTATATTTTGCCGTATTTTACATGACTGTTTTATAATTAAGTTGTATTTGAATTTATGTACCATGTATCTAGCGACTCAAGATGGGTGATGTATACCTATTTTGGGGGCGTCACAACTCACATACTACAGAGTATGGAAGAAAATATTATTCCTATGAATATTGAACAAAATAATATCCCTTACCTCAGAAGAAGACTGGATACTGGAATAATGAGGTAGCAGACTTCTCTTCTACTTGTTAGGTTTGTAATATTCAAGAACGCAATCAAATTGCAAAAAAATGCGGAAACGTGTAAAAATCAGAGTTTTAAAATTTTTACAAACCATATACCCGGATCACCCTTTATGCAAAATTATTAATTAAATGAAAAAGATAACGAATAAGAATCATACCCTTGAAGATCGAGCTTCCTCAGGTACAAGTTCAACTCCAATCCTTTTCGCGTTCAACTTGAATCCACCGGGTTTGGTTCCTTCCTTTGATCAACGTTAGCCACCCAAGTGTTTGGCCTCTAGAGGTGATCCACCAAGGAAGAAGAAGGATTTTAGAAGATGGGTATTTGGCTCAAACCCTAGTTTTCCATCTCTATAGAAAAGGAGCGTACTCTTCAACAAATTGGAATTATGTCGTAGTTTTGATATCTAATATAAGACTCCTCTTATAAAGATATCAAGTAACCCTATTCAAAATAAGGTATTATTTAATTAAACTCTTTTAATTAAATGGGCTCCCTAATCTTATTAGGGATAATTAATTAAACTCCTTTAATTAATTTTCCCTCCTAATCCTATTAGGAATAAATGAGAGTACTTATATTAAATTAATTCCTAAACTCTTTTAGAAATTAAAATAATAATAATTGTAATAATATTAATAAGACTCCTCTTATTAATTTATATTTAATATTTCTAAAATATTAAATAATAAATATTAAGCTATTTAATTTATTCTATCACCATAGATTAAATTAAATATACTTAACTATATTATTATGATTATGCCATTAACTTCTTAAATAATTATTCTTCCTTTTATGGTGTGACCCTTTAGGTTCTCCATATTAAGCAGGTTGTGAATAAATCAATTAGAACAATTCTAATCTTATTTAAATAAATAAATTAAATAATTAATTTATTTAAATAAATAATATTTATTCTCTGATAGGGATAAGCCTCCCTAGCGATCAACGACTTTCCGGATAATATAGATTTCAACATTAATCATTAAAGAACCTTTGAGTAAATAGTTACTGCAGTACAATTCAATCCTTCCACCATCTGATGTCCCGATTAAATATAAGGCATGGAATTCTTTGTCAAGTCTTATTTTATTTAATTATATGTATTTCGACTCTTAAATGCACAACTCAAATAATGCAAATTAGAAACTCCTTTCTAATTTCATTACGCCTTAACCAAGGACTCTTTGGGTTGTCATTTATCGAATCACATAGGACATTTCTCTTCTTTTACTAGAAGTGGTAGATTCTTTATTGATCATATATTATCTCCATGTACAACTTGTTATACCCAAGCATACCCTTTGATATACCCTAAGGGTCTTAAGGAATAAGTCAAAGTATAACTCATCATACACAAGATACTATGATGATCTCAAGTCCAAGGATTACTTGTACTACTATCACTACAAGAATTTCTATTGACAGGCAAGTAAAACTCCATTAGGTATTCCTTAGCGAGCCACGTTCAGTGAACTTATTCTCTAATAAGCACCTACATACTTGCTTTAGTGTCTCCACACAAATGATCATGAGATCAATCATCCTCATCCAATGAGCAAGCAACGTATGTACCAATTTATCCGGATTCACTAATCCCCAATTTAGTAATCCAATGATTGAGAACTATTTTAGTTTTAAGCTTTCTAAGAATTTAGATCTCATTAGAATGATCATCATCATTATTCAAAAAGCATTGCTTAAAACTATGGGTTTATCACATATTATAAAACAACATCATGTAGATAATTAAAAGCCTTTAATAAATAAATACTTTTTATTAATAAATGAATAAGATTGTTACAAAGTATATGCTTTATCATCAAACATGATTGGCTTGTGTGCATACTACTTTCAATCTCCCACTTGCACTAAAGCCAATCGCCATTGTATCTTATACTCTTCTTCTCTAAGTGGCGATTATCCTGCATTGGATAAGCTTTAGTTAATAGATATGTAATGTTGTTCATGAGAGTCCACTATCTCTATAGTGATTTCCCATCTTTCAATGATTATAATAATCAAATGAAAGTGCCACAACACATGTTTAGATCCAAGATGAGACTTAGGAACTATTCCTAGTTCTGTAATGAACTTTTCATCCAAACAATCAACTTGTAGCTTCATTTATAGCTATATACTTTGTCTTTATCACTAAACCGGCAACTCTTTCTTTGTTTGGAACCTTTCAATTCAACTGTACCCTTTGTTCAAGGTAACCCTTTACCTTAAAGTGGATTTTTCTGTCGTCTTGGTGCATCGAAAAACTTGAGTCATTAAGCCCTCTAGTTTTAATTAAGACCCACCATGAATATGATCACATCCTTAGTGTCGGTTAAGCACTTTAAGATGTTTTTCAACGACTCATAGTGAACTTCTCCATAATATGGTGATCAACATCGTGTCTAGTACATTTCATTGCATGCATGATTGTCACTCATGCGACCTCTCTTTCGAGAGTCGTGGGGACTATTAAGAGAGATACACTCCATAGCTCATCGACATGAGACATCTATTGGATTTTGCCATGGTAAACGACTTTAGCATCAAATGAATATACGTTCCTTGGGTTAAGTCGAGCATCCTGTTGTATCTATCTATATAAGTTTTATCCCCAATTAAGATACTCTTCCCAAACCATTCATGGAAGAATGTTTAGACAACTTTATCATTACTGATTGTAGCATTAGTATGTCATTCCTTATCCGTAGTATATCAACATATAATATTAGGAATGTCACAGCGCTCCCACTGTCCCTTTTGTACACACTAGAACTCTTATCTCATCGTATGTAAATGGATCATCATCTTCTATGATGTGTACCTCATCATCATCATCTATGATGAATCCATACCTCCTAGGTATCTTCGATACTATTCGATTCTGATTAGGATTTGTGAGGTACAATAGAATTACATCTATAGGTTCCTCTTATTTGACTTATAGTGTTTTGTGGTTCTTGAACTCTTTAAGATCTATTATCCTCCCACTAGCCCCTTCAATAATAACCACATTTATCTTAGAAGGCAGCGTGTTTCGCAACAAACACCTTTTGCTAAGTAGGATTATAGAACATATACCCTAAACTTACTTTAGGATGTCCCACAAATTGTACTTGTCAAATCTTGTCCCAAGCTTATCCTTTGAAACCTTTTCACATAAGTTGGACAACCCCTTATCTTAACATACTTAAGATTAGGAATCCTCCCTGTCCATAACTTTTATGGAGTCTTGAAATGGATTTTGAGGTTACCATTTTCGTGAGATATCGTGACCATTTCTAGGACATTATCCGGAAGGATTTGGAATGTCGGTAAAATCATTATGGACCGCACCATGTCCAACAAGGTACGATTTTTCATTCAGATACATCAATCAATTATTGTGTATCAGGATGTGTCCATTATGAGAAAACCATTTGAGATGATCTAGAAACTTATTGCACAAGTATTTATTCCTTGATCTAATCAAAGAATCTTAATACATTGCCAATTTGTTTCACTTTTGAATTCTTTGAACCTTTCAAATAATTCACACTTGTATTTTATCAAATACACACATTCAACTCTTTGAATGATCATCTCCTTTTCTTATACTAATTTGTTCAATATGCAAAATTATTTTCATGTAAGTCAGTATACAAAATTTATTAAGTAATATTCGATTCTATACAAAACATTATTATTATAAATAGAACAACAATTGTTCTTAATTATAATACCAAAAATTTTATTGTCCAACAATAAAATGGAAATAATGTTTCTAACAAGAATTGGAATACAATAACAACATATTGACTTAATAAATTTGCTCGTAGGTTTTGCTAAACTATAAGTTTCTATAGCTAATGCAACAACCTTTGCTTCATTTTCCACACATAGGATTACTTATCTTTGTTTAACTTTCTACTTCTGCTTGGTCCCTTCATAAATCTATATTTATGATAACCAAAGTCGGCATCCAATACCCAAGTAGAACCTTGACTTAAAGAAAAATTTATTTCAATCATGAAAAAAAGCGTATTTAGAATAGAAACTTCACTAAGCTTCTTTGGTTAGCCTCTGCAAGATGCTTCTCATGATTTCTTTCCGGTGTCGGGCTTATTGCGGTGGAAGCAAACTCCTTTGCTATCCGTATCGGTTTTGTTCTTATTATCCTTTGTTTACGCCTTTCATTTTACCTTCTTTGAATCGTTCTTCTTTTAGGAAGATCCTTTGGCCCCTACCGATGAAGACATGGTCTTTCTTGGTTGGAAAGTGACTCTCAACATTTTTCAACATGTTAAGCAAATCGCCAAAGGCGATATCTAGCTTGTTCATATGGAAAATTCATAACAATTGTGAAAGGAGTAAAGGGAGTGAGTGCAAGATCAAATCTTGGCTCAACTCTCCATCCATGACAAAACCAGTTGTCTAATTGATCAATCAAATTGATTATGTTAAGAACTTTTATCATCTTTGTAGTGTCATTCGGTCATTCTAGATCGGAAGAGCTCCTTAGATATCGATATCTATCGGTCCTACTTTCCTCACCATCAACTACTTGATGTGCGGGAATATAGTAGAAGCATCCATAGTTTCATCTTGTATTTGAAGCTCGTTACTCGTATAGATGCGAGCATGATGCATTGAGCTTAATGTGCATCATCTTGCCACTTTCTAAAAGTAGCAATCTCTTCCTCGGAGGCATTATGCGCAACCATTGCGAGGGATAGGCGTATTAAGGACATAAGATAGCTTTTTGACCATGAGAACTATTCTCAAATTCCTTAACCAATCTGTTTAATTGATGCAGTTAATTTAGCATCTAATATGCTTGATGATAGTAATTTTAGACATTGTAAAATTTTGTAAATGAATTTGTATTTAACAACATTTTAACATACATTCTTTTATTAATTACCAAAATAATTTAGGTCTTGTTTTAAATTGGTATCTCCCACTATTTTCTTCAAACTATATTACCCTCACTTATATAGTTCGGCAAAATCTAATTAAAGATTTGCTAGTGAGAATAAGGATCCCATTTCAAATGTATATAGCCTTGTGGTGACACAACAAACTATATATAAATAAATAGGTAGACAACTTTTGTCAATTACATAAACTATGCAACTCCTTTTCTTTTGCCTTTTAGATTATTTTGATCAAGTGGTGGCACATCCGAATCAAAATTATCCATGTTAAGTCCGACCTAGCACTCCATATATTCAAAAAAGAAAAATATCATCCTTGTGGTGACACAACTAAACAATATTGTTCAATTTTCTTTATAAGCATCAAATGTGATAAATTAACATCTTAAATACTTAATACTTGCCTTGTGGTGACACAACAAACTCATATTAAATATTTAATA
Source organism: Panax quinquefolius (assembly GCA_020205615.1). Lineage (NCBI taxonomy): Eukaryota > Viridiplantae > Streptophyta > Magnoliopsida > Apiales > Araliaceae > Panax > Panax quinquefolius. The sequence continues at coordinate 102,709,441 of CM035167.1, read as the reverse complement.
CTCTATTAAATTTATCATGCTAGAAGGCGACGTTCGATATTCCAAATATCTTTGAACGCTTAGGACTTAATATAAAAATTGAGGGGTTTGTTATTAATTTGTCTCATCTTGTTTTAGCATGGCGCACACATATATATATAAAATACACGTTATATTAATTAACATGCGAAGCATGTTTGCATAATATATAATATATATAGTATAAGCATGCACATATAGAATACTATATATTCTACGGATTGATTATGGACTTTTATTCTAGTTTGGTTCACTAGAGCCACCAAGTGAACCAAAAGGTCAAACTCCCCAAGGGGTGCAAGAAATAATATTTAAATATAACTATTACATTTAAACCTGGGCTCCATTACAAGCGGGTCTTCAAGCTCTCCTTGCCCTTGATCTCCAATTCTTCAAAATTAATTCTAACTATTCCTATTACAAAACTATTTAAAATAAATAGAAACCTTGATCGTGATCGAGGGAAGTACATAGGAGGAAATAGAATTTACATTAAGAAAAAATTAGAGAAGGCAGTACTGTGAGACCCCATTTAATAAAACCCATACATTCGTGCATCCAACTAAATAAAATCCAATCACATTGGTGATAGTCCATAATCAATCCCATTTATTATCATACACATCATCATATGCATCGATAAATAACATTCATCTTATGAATAATAAACATTTAATATATATATATTGATATCATTTAATGGGCAAATTTAGTTAGTATAAAATCTAATTTTGAATCAAAATAAACTCCTTTATTTTAATCCAAATTTAAATTAAAATAAAACTATTTTATTTTAATTTATCCAATTTTGAATAAAATAAACTATTTTATTTTAATCAAAACTTTTAATCAAAATAAACTCCTTTATTTTAATTAATTATGGAATCAATTCCATATATTAAAAAAAACCTTTTATTAAAGGAAACACGAATTCTTTTTCCTATTCACAAATAAACTCCTTTATTTTGAATAATATGAAATCTTATTTCATATCTAAATAAACTCCTTTATTTAAGGAAATTAGGATTCTCTTTCCTATTCACAAATAAACACTTTTATTTTGAATAATATGAAATCTTATTTCATATCTAAATAAACTCCTTTATTTAAGGAAACATGGAATACAATTTCAACTCCAATTAGTTATCATGGAATCCAATTCCAACTATAATTAGTTAGCATGAAATTCAATTTTAAAATTAAAATAAACTATTTTATTTTAATATTAAAATAAACCTTTATTTAAAGATTAAAATAAACTTTTTAATTTAATTATAAAATTATTAAAATATATATTACATATACATAAAATATATATTACAGTAATATATATATATATTATATATATATATATATGTATATATATATATATAATTGTTACATTTAACAATCACGTGATCCTTGGAAGTTTTTAAAAAAAAAACGTGTATCCTGGAACCATTCAAGCTTCTGCCGAATTCATCATACTCCAAGCACGTGACAAATTATAAACATGCTTCATGAAAGCCTTGAGGTGATAAAGGTGTCCAGATTATATATGTATAAACCGAAGGAAAAGAGAAAAAAAAAATGGACTCGGCAAAATCAAGGATTTCGCGAATTCATTAATTTTTTTTTTAATTTCATACAACAAAATCATGCCCTATTAAATTGTTCTAAACACATATCAACATACATATCAAATCTGAACAATTAATAATTCGCATAAAGGTTTGGCTCTGATGCCACTGCTAGATTTGTAATATTCAAGAACGCAATCAAATTGCAAAAAAAATGCGGAAACGTGTAAAAATCAGAGTTTTAAAATTTTTACAAACCATATACCCGGATCACCCTTTATGCAAAATTATTAATTAAACGAAAAAGATAACGAATAAGAATCATACCCTAGAAGATCGAGCTTCCTCAGGTACAAGTTCACCTCGATCCTTTTCGCGTTGACTTGAATCCACCGGGTTTGGTTCCTTCCTTTGATCAACGTTAGCCACCCAAGTGTTTGGCCTCTAGAGGTGATCCACCAAGGAAGAAGAAGGATTTTAGAAGATGGGTATTTGGCTCAAACCCTAGTTTTCTATCTCTATAAAAAAGGAGCGTACTCTCCAACAAATTGGAATTATGTACGTAGTTTTGATATCTAATATAAGACTCCTCTTATAAAGATATCAAGTAACCTATTCAAAATAAGGTATTATTTAATTAAACTCTTTTAATTAAATGGGCTCCCTAATCTTATTAGGGATAATTAATTAAACTCCTTTAATTAATTTTCCTCCTAATCTATTAGGAATAAATGAGAGTACTTATATTAAATTAATTCCTAAACTCTTTTAGAAATTAAAATAATAATAATTGTAATAATATTAATAAGACTCCTCTTATTAATTTATATTTAATATTTCTAAAATATTAAATAATAAATATTAAGCTATTTAATTTATTCTATCACCATAGATTAAATTAAATATACTTAACTATATTATTACGATTATGCCATTAACTTCTTAAATAATTATTCTTCCTTTTATGGTGTGACCCTTTAGGTTCTCCATATTAAACCAGGTTGTGAATAAATCAATTAGAACAATTCTAATCTTATTTAAATAAATAAATTAAATAATTAATTTATTTAAATAAATAATATTTATTCTCTGATAGGGATAAGCCTCCTAGCGATCAGCGACTTTTAGGATAATATAGATTTCAACATTAATCATTAAAGAACCTTTGAGTAAATAGTTACCGCACAATTCAATCCTTCCACCATCTGATGTCCCAATTAAATATAAGACATGGAATTCTTTGTCAAGTCTTATTTTATTTAATTATATGTATTTCGACTCTTAAATGCACAACTCCAAATAATGCAAATTAGAAACTCCTTTCTAATTTCATTACATATAACCAAGGACTCTTTGGGTTGTCATTTATCGAATCACATAGGACATTTCTCTTCTTTTATTAGAAGTGGTAGATTCTTTATTGATCATATATTATCTCCATGTACAACTTGTTATACCCAAGCATACCCTTTGATATACCCTAAGGGTCTTAAGGAATAAGTCAAAGTATAACTCATCATACACAAGATACTATGATGATCTCAAGTCCAAGGATTACTTGTACTACTATCACTTCAGGAATTCCTATTGACAGACAAGTAAAACTCCATTAGGTATTCCTTAGCGAGCCACGTTCAGTGAACTTATTCTCTAATAAGCACCTACATACTTGCTTTAATGTCTCCACACAAATGATCATGAGATCAATCATCCTCATCCAATGAGCAAGCAACGTATGTACCAATCTATCCGGATTCACTAATCCCCAATTTAGTAATCCAATGATTGGGAACTATTTTAGTTTTAAGCTTTCTAAGAATTTAGATCTCATTAGAATGATCATCATCATTATTCTAAAAGCATTGCTTAAAACTATGGGTTTATCACATATTATAAAACAGCATCATGTAGATAATTAAAAGTCTTTAATAAATAAATACTTTTTATTAATAAATGAATAAGATTGTTTCAAAGTATATGCTTTATCATCAAACATGATTGGCTTGTGTGCATACTACTTTCACTACTTTCTCTCTAAAGCTTCTATCTCTATAAATGATCTTGTGAGTCTTAGTGAATTGGTGAGAATGAAAGAAAAATGAGCTTCTATTTATAGGAAAATATAGTTTCGATAATTGCACGTTTTAGGGCTCGAAATATTACAGTATAATACCTTCATCTTTTTCTTCATTTTTAATTTAGTCCTGTAAGTATTATCAAACTTGCACCACCTCCCCTAATAGTACATCTTGGGAATCAATAGTACAATCATGTGAATCAATAATACAATCATGTGAAAAAAATAATTATAGTATAGTACCTTCATCTCTACCGCCATTTTTAATTTAGTCATGCAAGTATTATCAATCTTGCACCACCTCCCCTAATAGTACATGCATGTGAATCAATAGTACACACATGTGAACAAATAGTTATAAGCATGTGAATTAATTGTAATTAATTGCTCATTTATCCGATTAATTACCCGATTGATCAATATAGCCTCCAAACATCCATTATTATCGAAATAGATGTCGATTTCCACTAACACTAATAATCCCGACATAATGGAAATATCAATTTCATCTTTAATCAACACGAACTTATTCACCATTAATATTATAACTCACAATATTTAACAACGGATCATTCCTGGAAAGAGGGGCTTTCAGATAAGGATTTCTCCCTATTGGTAGCGCAATTAGGTGACCAAACCTCTCTTGATGTGAACTTACTAGACATTGTCGATATTGCAAATAATAATATGAATAACTTTGTCGTCTCAATTATTGATTTAATAATATAAAATATTATCTGATGATGATCTTGTGACAATTATTGAATCAATAATATGAAAGATATTACGCAAACAATTATTGTAGCAATAATTGAGTATAAGCGAGTGACTTCTCACGTAAGCATCAATAATCAATATCGTGTGCTACTATTAACCACGCAGCGTATTATTATTACTTTTACCACCGGGTAGTTCAACAGTTTAACGGTAAAACTTTCGCCGTTATTTTTATAAAAAGATAACTCTATCGTTTTCTAACTACGACAATACTTTCGTTGTGGGGTCCACCAATAATTGTGCCGTCGTACGAATATTTCCTGTTAAAATGAATATTCCCCGACCAATTGAATATTATATAACCACTTGCTTACTTTGCAAAATTTGTAAATAATTCCCACAACTATAACATTATATCAAATCCACACCATAATATTCAAAAATATATTTCGAGAAAAATTAATCGTTATTCATAAAAGTTGGGGTCTTACAGAATCCTTTCCTCCTCTCCAATCCTTGTGATTCTCCTCCTTTTATATGCCTGTTTATATGTCATTAAGTCCTCTTGGAAGTCCTTGAGTCAATCAGATCGAACCAATCCTTATTGGAATCAAATTCTGACAAAAATGACAATTCTACGCGTACCCCCTCCCCGGCTGTGACGCCCCCAAAATAGGTATGCATCACCTATTCTGAGTCGTCAAATACATGGTACAGAATATAAATACAATCTTAATTATACAACAACAGAGCTGTGAGTTTAAATATAAATACTGTCTTCTAGACAATATCCACTCTCAGAATAAGTCCTCATTACATTTATTGTCACACTATTTAACAGAATAGTGAGGACTACTAGCTAATACTATCATCCGGACCATCACTCCATTCCCAGGCTTCGTCCAAATTCGTTCTCATTTCACAGAGAGAATAGTGAAAGAAAGGGTGAGCTCATATAGCCCAGTAAGAAATATTATGACTAAGATAATGCAGAATAAATTATCATTAGCCTTCAACAGTGTTGAACTGATAAAATATAACAACATCAAGTTTAACTGCAGCGGAACAAGCAATCCATTAAAAGAGTTAAGTAGAGAATAAAATCTACTATCTTTTATGATTTAAAAGGTTTTTCATCACTTTTATTGTTGGGACTCAGCTTAATAAATAATTCACATCACCGAATCACCCCTACACTACGGCCAAGGATATTCTTTAGTATCACGACCACAAATTATCCATGCACTACGGGCCAAGGACATTCGTGAATTCATCAATGGTCATGATCATGCCAACAACTGTCCATCAATGCACTACGGGTCAATGAGGACTTTTACCACATCATTTGTAACATTACGGTCATGATTATACCGAATAATCCACAGTCATAATCATACCAAGTCCATGTATACACTACAGGCCACAGATGACTTTCAAAAAAATATAAACATGAGGATGATGACAATGATATAAGAATTCAATAAAAAAAGTTCAAGAATTAATTTATTCAGGAACTAATAACGTCCAAGTTGTCAACATGATACTGCTTTGTTCAGTAAAATTCAAGAATGCTCAGAAGAATATTTCCATGAAAAGATATTGGATGAATCGCAAATATCAAGAATATTTCACTAATTTCATGGAATATAGAAGTCAAAACTTTAACCAACTGATTATAATAAGGAATGGAATAACAAAAGACATCACCAGGCATGCGATAGATCGCACAGGCAGGTTATTCCAACAGAATAATAATTAACGGAACCAGGTCCAGCGTAAAGCGCACAGACACGATATTCCAACAAAATAATAAAGAAGGAATCGAATTAGGCATAAAAGCGCATGCATGGGATATTCCAAGAGAATAATAAAGGCGGAATAAGGATTAAAGTGTAAACGCTTATGAACAAGATATTCCAACGAGAATAATAATAAAGGCGAGAATCGAAGTTCCAGTAAAAGCATGCATGAGACGAGGATATTCAAGCGAGAATAATAACGAAATAGAATAACAAAAGAATTTCACCAAGTATAGGGTAGCAGCGTATCTGAGTTATTCTAACGAGAATAATAAATAATTGAATAATGAAGTTCCTTCATGAATACAAAAGAAATAATACCTCTTTAGTAAAAAAAAGCTGGATATAATAGTAGGGAAGTAGCGAGAATACTTTTCTATATTTTCTTTATAATTTCTCTCTCAGAGTTTCAAATTGAATTAAGTAAGAAATAATGAAGGAATGAGCTTCTATTTATAGAAGAATGGAAGGGCCTTGTTCATGAAGCGAAATAATTTTTTGAGAAAAGTCATGGAGCGAAGGGAATTTTTCTTCTTTTTTGAATATGACGTAATTATCCCTCATGTGAATTCCTTTAATTCAACGACAACTTATATATATATATATATTATATATATAATAACATGTTAGCCACTTCTATTATATATATATATATATATATATATATATATATATATATATATATATATATATATACATACCCCATTTTAGACTCCACCTTCCGTGACAACATCATTTCCCCCACCAAAATCAATTCATGTCATACAAATATAAAATACTCACCACCACCCACCAAAATCCCTTTCCTATTAAAACATATAATCCATTCACCCACCAAAACCCACTACCATACACACACTCCTACACACACGAAAACATGCAAATATCAAATATATATATATAACACGTATATATATATATATATATATATATATATATATATATATATATATATATATATATATATATATACTTTATGACTTCCTTAGATAAATTTGATAAATGGTGGTGGGAATCTAAATAATGAGTAACAAAATACCACATAAAAATTACCTCAATATTTTTAACAACATTTATCATCATTATTATAATTACATAATATTAATCGACCGAAGTCGTTCCCGGAAAGAGGGGGCTTTCCAATAAGGATTTCTCCTATTAGCGCATGATTAGGTGACCAAACCTCTCCTTGATAGAAATTCTAGACATCGTTAATATTACAAATAATAATATTAATAACCTTATCGTCTCAATTATTGATTTAATAATATATATAATATTGACAATAATTGAATCATATAACGTGAGATACTATGCAGCAATTACTGTAACAATAATTGAACAAAAGCGAGTGACTTCTCACGTAAACATCAATAATCAATCTCAGTGTGCTAACTCTTTTTGTGCGACTACTGGCATATTCTTGTACTTTTAACAAGGGTGTTTCAACAATTAATGGTAAAACTTAGGCGTTATTTTCATAAAGTATTTTTGTCGTTTTCTCAATCCGATAATAATTCCGTTGTGGGGTCCTACCAATGATTGTGCCGTTGTACGAATATTCCCTGTTAAAATGAATATTCTCCGACCAATTGAATATTATATAACAACTTGCGTACTTTTCAAAATTTATAAATATTACCCACAATTATAACATTATATCAAATTCATTCTATACTATTCAAAAATGATATTTATAGAAAATTCATCTTTATTTATAAAAGTTGGGGTCTTACAACCTCCCCTTCTTATGAAATTTCACCCTTGAAATTAGGGTACGTACCTGGTATGTCGAAGAGGTAAGGATACCATGATTTCATTTCAGATTCTAACTCCCAGGTCATTTCCTCAACATCGTGGTTTCTCCACAAAACTTTAACTTGAGGTATAACCTTGGAGCGTAGAATATGTTCCTTCTTATCCAAGATTTGAATAGGAACCTCTTCATACGTTAAATCTTTCGCTATTTCGTCCATTTCTAACTCAATAATGTGGTGCGGGTCTTTCACATATTTACGTAACATAGATATATGAAAAACGTTATGAACACGAGACATACTTGGCGGTATAGCGAGTCTATAGACCACAGTTCCTACTCGATCGAGGATTAAAAATGGGCAGATAAATCGAGGATTAATCTTTCATCTCTTTCCAAATCTCGTAACTCCTTTCTATGGAGCAACACGTAACAACACATGATCTCCTATATCGAATTCCACGTCCTTTCGATGAAGATCATCATAACTCTTTTGTCGATCTTGTGAGGTTTTTATACGTTGTCGGATCGTTTGAATCTTTTCCATAGTCATACATACCAACTTCGGTCCCAACAACGTTGCTTCACTCACCTCATCCCAGCATACTGGAGAATGACACTTTCTTCCATACAATGCCTCGAATGGAGCCATGCCAATGCTTGCTTGATAACTGTTTTTGTAGGAAAACTCCACCAACGGTAAGAACTTATCCCAACTTCCCTTGAAGTCAAGGACACAGAGTCTTAATAAATCTTTAAGAGTTTGAATAGTCCTCTCCGACTGTCCGTCCGTCTGAGGATGATATGAATGCCCGAGAAAATTGGATTTTTATGACAATTAAATTTTTATTTGATTATGTGGATTAAATGAATTTAATTGATTTCTTTGTGAGTAAGCTATGTGAAGGTCGTTCTATGACCTAGAATGTGCTAACGTGGTTAGTATTCTGGCTACGTGTTAGAAATAGTTGTTTGGAATTTCCAAAGCGATAATAATTGTTTTTTTTAGAAATTTCAGTAAAAACACTATTCATCCGTTTACATTAGGGAACTATTCTGAAATTCCGGGAAACGCGTAATGATAGAATATTGTGATGAGTTGGAATATCTGATAATATTTCATTTATGGAAAATGCAGTTTTCGCCTGCGGACTTAAAACCTAAGGGTTGAGTATATTGATTTCCGAGGAGGAAATAATATGCGTAGAAGGAATGACGTTAGGGTTAAGGCGAGTGTTATGCCTTTGGTGATACTATTTATTATCTATGTATAATACGTTTAGTAAATACAATACAATCGATTATTATCAGTGAGTAGTATCTGGAGATAATACGTAAATTATACGTATGTGATACGATTCGTATTATAGAATTAAGTTAACACTTAATGACTAATTCATTTGTGTTGGAGTATTAATTAATCCAATTATTTGGATGACCAAGGCCCAATGTTAATTTAGTTAAGCCCAATTCATTAAAACCGAATCGTGGGTTGAACCGGTGGGTCACCGAATGGGTAAAACCCATGGCGCAACCCATGGGTTGTCACAAAAGGGAGGTGGGCCGGCCACCTTGGTGTTGAAGCCAAGCATAAGACTTGGTCACCAAGTGTTTTACTTGGTGACCACACATGAATAGTAAGGAGGTGGTGTTTATTGTCCAAATTGCCCACCATTCTAGTTTTCTATAAATAAGAAACTAGGTTGTTTCATTTGAGAGTTTTCAAATTCGCCAACCTAGATTATTTGAGGGAGAAAGGAAGCTACACTTGCAAAACATACACTTGGAAGCTTTAACTTCTTTTTTTCCAAAAGATTTTCTAAGAGTTATTGAGGTAATACTTCTTGTTTCTCATCTCCATCTCTTTTAAATTTTCTTTCATTTTAGTGAATCATGAAGGGGTGGTATATGTCATGAGTGAGGTTTTGAAGGTGACTTATCATAGATTCAATCTCTATAAGTCATGAGATTATAAAAATGAGTGAGTGGGAATCTAAATAATGAGTAACAAAATACCTCATAAAAATTACCTCAATATTTTTAACAACATTTATCATCATTATTATAATTTAATAATATTAATCGACCGAGTCGTTTCGGGAAAGAGGGGGCTTTCCAATAAGGATTTCTCCCTATTGGCGCGCAATTAGGTGACCAAACCTCTCCTTGATAGAAATTCTAGACATCGTTAATATTACAAATAATAATATTAATAACCTTATCGTCTCAATTATTGATTTAATAATATATATAATATTGACAATAATTGAATCATATAACGTGAGATACTATGCAGCAATTACTATAACAATAATTGAACAAAAGCGAGTGACTTCTCACGTAAGCATCAATAATCAATACTGTAGTGTACTCTTTGTGCTACTCTGGCGTATTCTTGTACTTTTAACACAAGGGTGTTTCAACAATTAATGGTAAAACTTCCGTAGTTATTTTCATAAAGTATTTTTGTCGTTTTCTCAATCCGATAATAATTCCGTTGTGGGGTCTACCAATGATTATGCCGTTGTACGAATATTCCCTGTTAAAATGAATATTCTCCGACCAATTGAATATTATATAACAACTTGCGTACTTTTCAAAATTTATAAATATTACCCACAATTATAACATTATATCAAATTCATTCTATCTTATTCAAAAATGATATTTATAGAAAATTCATCTTTATTTATAAAAGTTGGGGTCTTACAACCTCCCTTCTTATGAAATTTCACCCTCGAAATTAGAGTGCGTACACGGTATGTCGAAGAATTGAAAATCTGGACTTTTTATGACAATTAAATTTTTATTTGATTATGATGAATTAAATGAATTTAATTGATTTCGTTTGTCCCAACAACGTTGCTTAACCTATGTGAAATGATACTTTGGATTCGAATATGACCTAGAAAATGTAAGAACTTATAACTTCCCTTGAAGTAGGATACGAGTCTAAATCGTTTGTTAGAAATAGTTATTTGGAATTTTCGAGGCGATAATAATTAATTGATTTTTTGTGAGTAAGCTTTTGAAGGTCATTCTATGAAATGTGCTAACTATGGTTATCAGCTACGTGTTAGAAATAGTTGTTTAATTTAGGCGATAATAATTATTTTTTTGAAATTACATTGGGGGAAGGAAGCGTAATGATAGAATATCGTGATGAGTTGGAATATCGATAATATTTCATTTATGGAAAATGCTTGATTTTACGCTGCGGACTTAAAACCTAAGGGTTGAGTATATTGATTTCGAGGAGGAAATAATATGCGTAGAAGGAATGGCGTTAGGTTTAAGCGAGTGTTATACAATTGGTGATGCTAGTTAGTATCTATGTATAATCGTTGAGTAAATCTGAAGTGCAATCGATTATTATGCGAGTAGTATCTGAAGGAATATATGAATTATGCGTGTATTATCGTATGTGATCATAGGATTATCTATTATAGAATTAAATTAACTTGTATTGGATTAATTCATGATGTGTTGGATTATTAAGCCCGATGAGATGGATTTGGATGTCGAGGCCCGATGTTAATTTAGTTAAGCCCGATTCATTAAAACCGAATAGTGGGTTGAGCCGGTGGGTCTTAGAATGGGTAAAACCCATGGGGGTGACCCATGGGATGTCATAAAAGGGAGGTGGGCCGGCCACCTTGGTGTGGAAGCCAAGCATAAGGCTTGGTCACCAAGTGTTTTACTTGGTGACCACACATGAATAGTAAGGAGGTGGTGTTTATTGTCCAAATTGCCCTCCATTCTAGTTTTCTATAAATAAGAAGCTAGGTTGTTTCATTTGAGAGTTTTCAAATTTGCCAACCTAGATTATTTGAGAGAGAAAAGAAGCTACACTTGCAAAACATACACTTTGGAAGCTTTAACTTCTATTTTTCCAAAAATTTCCTAAGAAACTTGAGGTAATACTTCTTGTTTTCATCTCCATCTCTTTTAGATTTTCTTTCATTTTAGAGAATCATGAAGGGGTGGTATATGTCATGAGTGAGGTTTTGAAGATGACTTACCATAGATTGATCTCTATAAGTCGTGAGATTATAAAAATAATAAGGTTTAATATAGTTTTGAACCATGGAAATATTGATAGTTGAGATCGATTGTTGATAAACAATTGAGCTCCATCAATACGTTAATATATGCATCTTGTTTGGTTAGGATGTAGATATGAAATCCATGGAGTATTCCATGTGATTTGGTTTAAAGAACATTACTGCTTGAAGTTATGGCGAATTTTACGAAATAGGCGTTAAGCGTCGAAAGCGTAGAAATTGGGATTGGTAGTCGAAAGTTGCTTAGTGAGACTTGAAAGCGTTAGTTTTCAATGTCAACACGTGAGATAGGTTAATTAAGAGTTGTGGGTTCGAGAATCGTCGGATTAGACTTAGAACGAAGAAAAGCGAGCATTGAAGCTCATTACGCGTTTCTGACGTATATAAAATGAACTCGATAATGAATTATGAGTTAACGGATTGAAAGTGTTGAATTCTTATATGAGCAGCGTAGGGTATGTCATTTATGATGTGTGTGTAGGCTTTTGAGCGGACCAAATCGGGCTTATAACGAAGAATTCTGACGGCCGGAAATTCACACTGAGTTTTCAAAGCTGCTTTGAGAATGCAGTGGTTACGAGGTGCAGCGCAGTGTGGCTGACGTAGTGTAAAAAAGCCATGCCATGGCGCTAGATTATGGCTAGAAAAAAAAATAAAAGGTGCGGAGACTGGCATGGCGCGACGAGTTTGTTCATGGACTCATGTGCATGGCCAAGTCGAGCAAAACCTCTGGAGAGTGGTAGTAGCATGATGGCCACTAGAATGCTTCGATGTGTGTGCCATGATATGAGTTGATGATTTTGATGATAGTAACTTAGGTTTTGAACTTGATTATTTGAGACCTACTTGGGTTGAGTTTATATACTCAAAAGAAAGTACTAAGACTAATCTATATTACCTATACTAAGGTATAGAGTATGAAACTTAGGAATGTAATGCGTGTTAACAAGATATGTACAATGAACAAAGTTGGTACCTTATCAGCGATGTTTGAGTCCAGGTTAATAAAGCGTCGATAGAGTGATACACCGGGATGAAGGGTAATAAGTCATGTTGACTTTAATAAAGATATTAAGTTAACACAGACATAGAAGAGAAAAAAGCTTGTAGGAACAATGTGAATAGTTGTTTGATAGCTAATTACGGTGTCTTTATGTGAACATATCATGTAGATTACTGTAAAAATTTGTAGTCGGTCGAATAAGTTATTTGAAGATATTTGAAAGGCAAGTTTTCTTAGCGCTTGTCTAACTTCCATGTTAGCAAAGTTTTATGTGATTCGTTGAACTGAATTGCAAGACTTGTTTTTAAAGAAAAATTCGATGCGATTTTAACTTTCGGCTAGACTATTCGTAATATATAGATTGATTATTATACATATCATTCTATATAGAAATGTTAACGCTATCTATATGCCAAGTAATTGAATGCAGACGTGAAAAGTAAGGTTTGTGTATGAACAAACAAAAGTATTTTTCATCGATTATCTGATGGGCGCATGAGTTTGCCAAAAATATTAAGCGTAAATCGTTTAATGAATGTAGTGTTGATCAACATAGAGTACTATAAATTTGATCACCTAGAAGTGCTCGTAAGTTATACGGATGAATGGCCTTAGTCTTTGTGGACTCCTTTTCAAGTATGAAAACTGAAATTCTTTGTTCATGGTCTATCGTGGGTTGAGAATTCTAATCTATTCTATACTTTGGGAATTGATGTTATGAGCTATTAAAGTATTATTGATTGAGAATACTTCATAACTATTATTGAGTTATGTTGGAATTGTTATATAATTCATGAATGTGGTATTCTGTTATCCTTGATTAAACTTGTTTGTTTTTGTCGTACTCACTTCTTGCTTGAATTATATAAGCTGCGATTAAAGATGAGCGTCTTGTGAATGCGAGAATGATAAGGGCAAAGCTAAGATGGATGCTTAGGCATTGTGTAATAGTTTAGTAAGTTTGTATGTATTATACATTATGAACAATGAGCGATATAACGGTTTATGAACACAGGAAGGATTATACTTTGATTGTAATAAGAAGATAGTAATTACTTTCATTTTGTTGTATTTGATGGAATGATTGTATGGATGTTAATCTGGTGGAGCACCATCATCGGGTTGGAAGATACACGAATTTGGGGGCGTCATGAGTTGGTATCAAAGCCTTAGGTTATAAAACTTAAAGGGGAAAACCTTAGGCTAATAACCTCGTAAGGAAGGTAAAAAGTCAGAGGAATGAAATTCAAGTCCATTGAATTAAGAAGATATTGAGATAACTTCGATATATCGAAAGAATTAAAAGATGAAAATTAATCTTAAAGATATTAAATGTGATTTGTGCTTATACTATTGTGTATTATGTACTAATCAGCGTGTTATATGTTTGTAGATGTCAATCGATAGCTTGATGTTTAGAAGCGTGGAAATGATAAGTGAGGACTCGATTAACCAAGTTGAGATTGTACCGATGCGAGTGGCGGAGAATGCAAATGGTTATACTAGAAGACTCGGACATTGAGAGTACATCTACGAGGAGGAATACTACGAGGAGACTATGGGATTAACATCGTACCTTAACGAGATGCTAGATGTGGAGGAGGAAATGGAGGTGACATCGATTAACACGGTGTTACCTACTCGAGAACCGACATCTCTCTGGATCTGACTAGAGCATTGTATCTGGCGGTGTTGGATAGGAATGTGCATTTGCGTACTCGGTAGAGAGCGCAGATTGAAATAAGCGCTTATATATGAGGAAAAGAAATCTGCAGAGGCGGACTTTGAGTCGAGCCGCGATGAAAAAGTGCTTATGGTGATAAAGGCTCGTAACTATAAGGATGAGGTCCTTGAGCTACTAAAAAAAGCTGGTTGAGAAAGACGGAAAATAGCTAGGATGTCATACATCCATGAATGCGCGCTCATGAGGATTTCAAGTGAAAATTGCTTGTTATTTTATTGAGTCAAAGGCGGACTCGACATACCGTAAGTCGAGATATAGTGTCGATTACGGCAAAAATCGAAATATGAAAATGTCGATTCGACGGTGTTAGTAGATCATTAGATCTTTTTGTATATAAGTAGTGACGTAAAACCCTCTTTTGTATAACTAAGGGTAGTCTTTTTGTAAATCCCAACTTTTGTAGAAAGCGATGGCGGGATAGTATGTAATAGCTTTTGGCTAAGGGAACATGATGTAAATAGTTTTGACTATGAAAGCATATTTATATAATGAAGTTTTTATTTAACATGCTTGTTGTGGTATGAATGGTTGTTGTTAATTTAAAATGATATAGCAAGGTAGTTAAATAGATAATATGAAGCTTTATTTATTTAATCGAGAATTATCTTGTAGAGAAGAGACAAGCGGAACAAAAGAGGCGAAGTCTCATAATGAAAATCAGGGGGGTCTAACAACCTATCTGAGAGTTCGTTAATTTATTAGCAGTGCATTGCATTTAACCAAGTGGGGGTGGGATTCACTGTAGCTCACAGGGTAGCAAGAACAACTACCTTTAAGGACTTTAAAAGTGTGGGTCCTCCAGGAGTTAGAGGCAGCGGATCCACTAGAAGCCAGAACATGGATTAGGGAGATTGAAAAGGCGTTTGTGATAACAAGCGTGGGTGACATAAAAGACTTCTTTTGCGACTTACATGATGAAGGGGAAAGCCAAACTCTTGGTGGGAAGCTCACGGGGTGGGGCTAGGAGCGAGAGGCATTACGTGGGAACAATTTAAGAAGGTTTTCTTTGAGAACTATTTCCCTACTAGCATGCGAGGTAGGATGGAAATTAAGTTCTAGAACTTAAGCAGGGGATATGATGAGTTCCGAGTATGCTTGCCAAGTTTAGCAATTGGCGAGATTTTGCTCCACATCGGTGGATCTGAGAGGAAAGAAAGGCAAGCTTGATTTGGCGGGGCTTAAAACCACAGCTCTATAGTAGGATATCGGTTTTCGAGTGCTTCCTCTGGGACCATTATGGAGAAAGCGATAATAATTGTGAAGGTGGTGGTGAGGCTTTGTCTCGATTACCACAAAAAGCGGAAGATTAAGAGTAAGTTAGAAGGAGGTAATAAAATTTGAAGTTGCGGTGAGCGGCAACTTGCCAAAGAGGAAGAGTTTTAACCACAGGAATAAAGGGGTAAGCGGGGAGATCCCAAAAGGAGAAGCGAAGCATGTAAGACATGCGGAAAATCTCACATAGGGAGTCATTTTAAAGGGAAAGCGGTATGCTACTTTGTGGGCGGGGAGGGCATTTATCACTTATGTTATCCCTAACCTAAAAAAACGGGGGTGTTTTATCTGTGGGTCGATGGACCACATGGCGAGAAATTTCGAAGAAGGGTTTAGAGGGAATAAGAGTTACGGTAGTGGTAAATTAGCCATTCTTGGACCAACACCATCGGTGGGTAGACCCTCATTTCGTCGTTTAATATATTTATTCAAGATGCGGTTGCATCAGCGGATGTGGTAGCGGTATCATTCCGGTCGATGAGATAAATGCTTATGTCTTTATTTGACTCGGGTCTTACTTGTTCTTTTATAGCATGTGAATTTGCTAAGCGATTAGGTTTAATCACGAGAAGTTACCTATACCTTTAGGCGTTAAGGTAGCAAGCGAAGAGATAATCCCCATTGAACATATTCATAAGAATTGTTGCGTGGAAATTAGAGGGAATAAGTTATCGGTAGATTTAGTGCAGATAAGGCTAAAAAAAAATCAACGTAATTCTTGGTATGGATTGGTTGGTGAACCATGAGGCGATTATAGATTGCCATAGGAAAAGTGTAAACCTTGACTTTCTAAGAAAACCAAGGTAGTGTTCTTCGGTAGTAATTCACCAGAGGCGCTCTTGTTATGCATCACATGACACAAGCTAGGAAGATGTTGAGAAAAGGGTGTGTAGGTTATCTATGCCATGTGGTGGATACCCAAAAGTGGGAACATCCTTGGATCGAGATACATTGTTGTGCTGAGAGTTCGCGGATGTATTTTTGGAGGAATTCTGGGTATTCCCTTTGGACGGGGAGGTGGAGTTTGTAATTGATACATTCTGGGGAGCGGCACTAGTTTCAAGGGCACCATATCGAATGGCGCCAGTCGAAATGAAGGAGTTAATGGTTCAATTATAATAACTATTAGACAGAAAGTACATTCAACCAAGTGTGTCTCCTTGGGGAGCACCAGTGTTGTTTGTAAAGAAGAAGGATGGGTCGTTAAGACTTTGTATCGACTATCGAGAGTTGAACAAGTTAATGATTAAGAATAGATACCCTTTTCCCAGGATCGATGATCTATTTGATCAGTTGAAAAGGGAAAATTATTTTTCTAAAATAGACTTGTACACGGGGTATCACCAGTTAAAGGTGAGGAAGGATGATGTACCTAAGACGGCATTGAGAACTTCGTTATGGTCATTCTGAGTTTACGGTAATGTCGTTTGGGTTGACTAATCGCATGACCGCATTTATGGATATGATGAGCAAAGTGTTCAAACAATATTTGGACAAGTTTGTCGTAGTGTTCATTGATGATATTCTAGTCTATTCAAAGATGCGGAAGATCATTGAACATTTAAGAATAGTGTTGGAACACTACGGAAGGAGAAGTTGTTATCTGAAATTCACAAAGTGTGAATTTTGGCTTGAAAGTCGATTTCTAGGGCATGTTATTGATAAGGATGGCATTTTCGTAGATCCGGCAAAAGTAGAAGCGATTAACGAATGGGAAGCAGCAAGAAGGCATGGCCCGAGGTTCGGAGTTTTCGGGGTTAGCGGGATACTATAGAAGGTTCATTCGGGACTTTTCTAAATTAGTTACTCAGTTAACAAATCGACAAGAAAGTCGATTAAAGTATGTGTGTGGTGAAACATGTGAGAACAATTTTCAAGAGTTAAAGAAGAGGTTAAGTGAGGCGCGGTATTGTCCTTACCAGACGATCTGAGGGAATTTTGTAGTGTATAGCGATGCTTCGCATAAGGAATTTGGGTTGCGTGCTCATGCGGCATGGCAAGGTCATTGCGTGTCGTCGCGTCGATTGAAGGATTATGAGAAGGTATATCCTACTCATGACACGGAATTAGCATTTGTAGTTTTGCCCTAAAGATATGGAGACATTATCTTTATGGTGAGAAAATGTGAGATATACGGACCACAAAAAGTGAAATATATCTTCACACGAAGGAGTTGAACATGAGAGCAGAGAAGGTGGTTAGAGTTAATAAAAGATTATGATTGTGATATTTTATATCATCTGGGAAAAGCAAATGTAGTAGCCGATGCGCTAAGTAGGAAGGGTAGAGAGAAATTATCAATGTTAACAACTCGAAAATGAGTTGGTAACAATGATAACAAAAATGGAGCTAGAAGTTAAATTCTAGGAGGAAGCGGTAGAGATGTTATTTTCCATGGAAACCTGACCTACCATAGTGGGCGGGTTAGGGAAGTACAATTGAGCAATGAGGAGTGCAAGAAGATCGAGAAAAGAATAGAAGGCGAAAAAAATGCGAGTATAACCTCGATAAGGAGGGATTACTTCGTTTTGAGGAAGAATTTGGGTTCTAATGATCCGAATAAAAAAGAAGAAATTATGATGGAGGCCCATAGTTTGAGGTACTCGATACATCCGTAATCTGAAGATGTATCAAGACCTTCGTCGAGAACTTTTGGTGGGCGAATATGAAGAGGAGATAGCGAGAATATGTTAGTAGGTGCTTAACTTGTCAAAAAGTTAAATTTGAACATCATCAACGGCCAAAGCGGGTTATTACAAGCGCTAGAAATTCAAAGTGGAAGTGGGAGCACATCACGATGGACTTTGTGGTGGGACTTCAACAACGAGAAAAGGATACGATGCTATTTGGGTGATAGTGGATCGATTAATGAAATCGGCTCATTTTCTACCGATAGGAGTTAGGTATAACCTAGATCGAGTTAGCTAAAATTTGTATGTCGAGAAATTATTTCCGGACATGGAGTACTATTTCGATCGTGTCGGATCGTGATCCACGATTCACATCGAACTTTTGGAGAAGTTTGCAAGAGCAAATGGGGAATGCGATTAAGATTGAGTCTGGCGTATCATCCTCAGACGGATGGTCGAGTGAAGCGAACAATTCAAGCGCTTGAAGATATGTTAAGATCTTGCGTTATGGATTTCAAAGGGAGTTGGGCGAATTTCTACCATTGGTGGAATTTTCGTATAACAATAGTTTTCACGCTAGTATAGGCATGCATGCCTTATACGAGCGTTGTATGGGAGGAAGTGCGAACTCCATTGTGTTGGGATGAGGTGGGTGAGCGTCGGATGTTGGGACTGAGATGGTTTCGTGAGGCGGCGGACATGGTAGAGTTAATCGTACTTTCGATTAGTTGCGGCTCAAGGCCGTGAAAGGAAGTATGTGAGATCCTCACAGAGAGAATAGAGAATTGATGTAGGATCTTTTGTTTTTTCGAAAGTATCGCCTTGGAAAGGAAGATACATTTTGGAAAGAAAGGAAGTTAAGTCAAGGTTTGTAGGACCTTTTGAGATTTTAAAAAGGATAGGGAGGTAGCGTATGTAGTAGCCTTACCTCCAGGAGATGGAAACGCATTCATAATGTGTTTCATGTATGTATCGATGTTAAATCCTTATAAGCGGACTATAAACACGTGATAGAATATGAATCTATTCGAATCTATTCAGAGAGAGAAGGACTTGTCTATGAGGAACTTCAATTCAAATTATTGATAGGAAGGAACAAGTTTTAAGAAATAAGGTAATACCTTCGGTGAAGGTGTTATGGAGAAACCACAATCTTTGAAGAAAGCAGCGTGGGAACTCGAAAGTAAAATGAAGGAAGATTTTCCTCATTTGTTTATGTAATTATAAGCTAAGATTTTGGGGCGAGAATCCTTATAAAGGGAAGAATGTATGCTTTGAGAAAATTGGATTTTTATGACAATTAATTTTTATTTGATTATGTGAATTAAATGAATTTAATTGATTTCTTTGTAAGTAAGCTATGTGAAGGTGGATTACATGACCTAGAATGTGCTAACGTGGTTAGTATTACAGCTACGTGTTAGAAATAGTTGTTTGGAATTTCCAAGGCGATAATAATTATTTTTTCCGAGAAATTTCGTAAAAAAACATTATTCATACGTTTACATTAGGGAATTATTTTGAAATTCGGGAAGCAGCGTAATGATAGAATATCGTGATGAGTTGGAATATCGATAATATTTCATTTATGGAAAAGCTTGATTTTTTTCGCTGCGGACTTAAAACCTAAGGGTTGAGTATATTGATTTCGAGGAGGAAATAATATGCGTAGAAGGAATGGCGTTAGGGTTAAAGCGAGTGTTATGCCTTTGGTGATACTATTTATTATCTATGTATATATCGTTGAGTAAATCTGAAGTACAATCGATTATTATGCGAGTAGTATCTGAGAGGGAATCGTAAATTATGCGTATGAATACGATTCGTATTATAGAATTAAAGTTAAGACTTAATGATTGGAATTCATTTGTGTTGGATTATTAATTAATCCGATCATTTAATGAGTCGAGGCCCAATGTTAATTTAGTTAAGCCCAATTCATTAAAACTAAACTATGGGTCGAACCGGTGAGTCACCGAATGGGTAAAACCCATGGGGCAACCCATGGGATATCACAAAAGGGAGGTGGGCCGGCCACCTTGGTGTGGAAGCCAAGCATAAGGCTTGGTCACCAAGTGTTTTACTTGGTGACCACACAT
Organism: Panax quinquefolius; assembly: GCA_020205615.1. Taxonomy (NCBI): domain Eukaryota; kingdom Viridiplantae; phylum Streptophyta; class Magnoliopsida; order Apiales; family Araliaceae; genus Panax; species Panax quinquefolius. The sequence continues at coordinate 102,688,703 of CM035167.1, read as the reverse complement.
GAATAGTAAGGAGGTGGTGTTTATTGTCCAAATTGCCCTCCATTCTAGTTTTCTATAAATAAGAAACTAGGTTGTTTCATTTGAGAGTTTTCAAATTTGCCAACCTATATTATTTGAGTGAGAAAGGAAGCTACACTTGCAAAACATACACTTGGAAGCTTTAACTTCTATTTTTCCAAAAGATTTCCTAAGAGTTCTTGAGGTAATACTTCTTGTTTTCTCATCTCCATCTCTTTTAGATTTTTTTTTTTTAGAGAATCATAGAAGGGTGGTATATGTCATGTGAGTGAGGTTTTAAAGATGACTTACCATAGATTGATCTCTACATAAGTCATGAGATTATAAAAATAATAAGGTTTAATATAGTTTTGAACCATGGAAATATTGATAGTTGAGATCGATTGTTGATAAACAATTGAGCTCCATCAATCGTTAGTATATGCATCTTGTTTGGTTAGGATGTAGATATGAAATCCATGGAGTATTCCATGTGATTTGGCTTGAAGAACATTAATGCGAAGTTATGGCGAATTTTACGAAATAGGCGTTAAGCGTCGAAAGCGTAGAAATTGCGGAATGGTAGTCGAAAGTTGTCGTGAGACTTGAAAAGCGTTAGTTTTCAATGTCAACACGTGAGATAGGGTAATTAAGAGTTGTGGGTTCGAGAATCGTCGGATTTCGACTTAGAAGAGCGAAGAAAGCGAGCATTGAGCGCTCATTACGCGTTTCTGACGTATATAAAATGAACTCAATAGTGAATTATGAGTTAGCAGATTGAAAGTGTTGAATTCTTATATGAACGCGTAGGGTATGTCATTTATGATGTGTAGGCTTTTGAGCGGACCAAATCGGACTTATAACGAAGAAATTACGGCCGGGGAAATTCACCTGAGTTTTCAAAAGCTGCTTTGAGAAAATGCTTGAGGTTTGCGTAGCGGTATGGGCAGACGTAGTGTAAAAAGCCGCCCTTGGCTTAGTTATGGCGAGAAAAAAAATAAAAAGGTGCGGAGACTCATGTGCTTGACGAGAGTTTGTTCATGGACTCATGTGCATGGCGCAAGTCAAAAAAAAACCTCTGGAGAGTGGGTAGTAGCGCCACTAGAATAAGAATTTCGATGTCGTGTGCATGATGCGAGAGTTTGATTTTTTTGATAGTAACTTAGGTTTTGAACTTGATTATTTGAGACCTACTTGGGTTGAGTTTATATACTCGAAAGAAAGTACTAAGACTAATCTATATTACCTATACTAAGGTATAGAGTATGAAACTTAGGAATGTAATGCATGTTAACAAGATATGTACAATGAACAAAGTTGGTACCTTATCAGCGATGTTTGAGTCCGGTTAATAAGCGTCGATAGAGTGATACAGGGATGAAGGGTAATAAGTCGTGTTGACTTTAATAAAGATATTAAGTTAACACACGACACATAGAAGAAAAAGAAGCTTGTAGGAACAATGTGAATAGTTGTTTGATAGCTAATTACGATTGTGTTATGTGAACATATCATGTAGATTACTGTAAAAATTTGTGGTCGGTCGAATAAGTTATTTGAAAGACATTTGAAAGGCAAGTTTTCTTAGCAACATCTAACTTCCATGTTAGCAAAGTTTTATGTGATTCGTTGAACTGAATTGCAAGACTTGTTTTTAAAGAAAATTCGATGCGATTTTAACTTTCGGCTAGACTATTCGTAATATATAGATTGATTATTATTCATATCATTCTATATAGAAATGTTAACGCTATATCTATGCCAAGTAATTTGAATGCGGACGTGAAGGTAAGGTTTGTCATGAACAAACAAAAGTATTTTCATCGATTATCGATGGGCTGCTTGAGTTTGCCAAAAATATTAAGCGTAAATCGTTTAATGAATGTAGTGTTGATCAACATAGAAGTACTATAAATTTGATCACCTAGAAGTGCTCGTAAGTTATACGGATGAATGGCCTTAGTCTTTGTGGACTCCTTTTCAAGTATGAAAAGCTGAAATTTCTTGTTCATGGTCTATCGTAGGTTCAAAATTTCTAATCTATTCTATACTTTGGGAATTGATGTTATGAATTATTAAAGTATTATTGATTGAGAATACTTCATAACTATTGTTCGGTTATGTTGGAATTGTTGTATAATTCATGAATGTGGTATTCTGTTATCCTTGATTAAAACTTTGAAATTTGTCATACTCACTTCTTGCTTGAATTATATAAGCTATGAGTTAAAGATGAGCGTCTTTGTGAATACCAAGAATGATAAGGGCAAAGCTAAGATGGATTCTTAGGCATTGTGTAATAGTTTAGTAAGTTTGTATGTATTATACATTTATGAACAATGAGCGATGTAACGGTTTATGAACACAGGAAGGATTATACTTTGATTGTAATAAGAAGATAGTAATTACTTTCTTTTTTGTTGTATTTGATGGAATGATTGTATGGATGTTAATCTGGTGGAGCACCATACATCGGGTTGGAAGATATAATCTTTTATCAGTTCAAGCCAACGTCGTTTTCGTATGTTGAGTTCCTTTTGAGTGAAGGAATATTTGAGGCTTTTATGATCCGTAAAGATCTCCACTTTCTCCCCATACAAGTAATGCCTCCAAATCTTTAGTGCGAAGACAACAGCTGCCAACTCTAGATCATGGGTAGGACAATTCCTCTCATATTCTTTGAGTTATCGAGAGGCATAGGCTATGACTTTCCCATGTTGCATGAGAACACATCCTAACCCTTTGCACGAAGCATCCTTGTAGATGACAAATCCCTCAAGAGCAGGATGGTATTGTCGAGCGGTGATGAAATGAGTCTCCTCTTGAGTTCTTGAAAACTCTTCTCACATTCCTCGCTCCAACCAAGAACTTTGTATCTTTCCGAGTCAAATTTGAGTTAATGGAGTAGCGATTCGAGAAAATCCTTCCACGAATCTCGATAATAATGAAATGGTAGGTAGAAAGCTACGTATTTCGGTCACTGATTTAGGTTGCTCCCAGCTTTGAATAGCTTCAATCTTTGTTAGGTCAACGAATATTCCATGAATTGATACTACGTGCCCAAGGAATGCTATCTCCTCAAGCCAGAACTTGCATTTCTTCAACTTGGTATAAAGCTTATATTCACGAAGCTTTTGGAGTATCAGCCTCAAGTGTTGTTCATCATCTTCACGGCTTTTGGAATAAATAAGGATGTCATCAATAAAGATAACCACAAAGTGATCCAAATATTCCATGAATACTCAGTTCATCATATCCATGAAGGTAGCAGGAGCATTAGTCAATCCATAGGACATGACTAGGAATTCATAATGCCCGTACCGAGTTCTGAAAGCCGTCTTTGGAATGTCATCGTTTGTAATCTTAAATTGGTGATATCCGGAACGAAGATCAATTTTTGAAAAGAATTTGGCGCCTTGCAACTGGTCAAACAGGTCATCAATACGTGGCAATGGGTACCTATTTTTATGGTGACATGATTCAACTCCCGATAATCAATACAAAGTCACATACTCCCATCTTTCTTTTTCACGAATAAAACAGTAGCACCCCAAGGAGAAGTACTAGGATGAATAAAGCCAATGTCTAACAATTTCTGCAGTTGGGTCTTTAATTCCTGAAGTTCAATAGGAGCCATTCGGTATGGGGCTTTGGAAATGGGTTTTGTACCGGGTTCAAGGTCGATACAAAATTCAATTTCACGCTCTGGGGGTAGGCCAGGAAGTTCTTCAGGGAATATGTCAGGAAATTCATTAACAATAGAAATATCATTCAAAACTGACGTATTTTTGTTTAGATACGTGACATGAGCTAAGAAAGCTTGACATCCGTTTTTCAATAAATGAATAGCTTTATGGCTTGAGTTGACAGTGATTGATTTTAATGGTTTGGTTGCTTGAATTCGCATAATAGGTTGGTTAGGAATATGAAAGCTAAAAACCTTACGAAAACAATCAATTTTTTGCATGATGTGTAGTTAACCAATCAATCTCTAGAATCACATCAAATGCAAGTATTTTCAAAGAAATAAGATTGACAGGTAACGTGCAGGTGCCGATTTGAACTAAACAAGACTTATAAACAGTGGATGTAATGAAGGTTTCTCCCAACGGAGTTTCAACAGATAAGTCAAAATTTAATTTCTCCGGAGTCAAATTTAATCGTTGAGCGCAAGTAGGAGAAATAAAAGAATGGGTAGAACCGGTATCAAATAAGGTATAGACTTCGCTAGAGTTTATGATAAGCTTACCCGTGATGACCTCGTTCGGGTTCCTTGCTTTCTGGGAGGTCACGACAAATGCTCTCCCTTGCACCACCGACTTTGACTTTTACGGGGATGACCTTTGGTGCCTCCATCCTAATTGAACTTGTCTTGGTGAATGACAAAATCGGGCTAGATGACCTTCTCTTCCACAATTATAACACGCTTTGGATGACATCGCGCAGTTTGGACTGATATGTCCCTCCCCTCCGCATTTGAAGCATATGAAAGGTGGCCGTTCTCCTTCCTTAACCACGATTGTTGGTGCTGACGTCTTTTCATCATTGTTGAATCTCCTTTTCTTGAAATGTCCATTTTTACTGTCTTGGCCATGATTACCACCGAAGTGGTTACCATTTCTGGCATGTTGATTCCCTCCATGTTTGTTGTCACCGCTTCGATGACTGATACCACTAGTATTTTCATGTTGCCGGCTGCTTTCTCTTGGTTGCGTTGACTCATTACCGCGCTCCAATAACTGAGCCCTATTTACAACATCTGAGTACAAACATAGTTTATGAGAAATAAGATATTGGCGTATCTCGGTTTCAAACCTCTTAAAACATTCGCATCATTCGCTCCTCATTATCGACCAAATGGGATGCAAACGGGATAACTCATAAATTTAGCCTCGTATTGCGACAAGGTCATATTGTTTTATTCCAACTTGATAAACTCCACCTCTTTCATGTGACGAATACTCTCGGGAAAGTACTTGTCGTTGAATAGCTCTTGGAACTTCTCCCAAGACATCTTGAGTGCGTCGAGCTAGAAACGCTTTTCTGATTCCCACCAATGTCTCGCCTCTTCACGCAACATGAAGGTGGCGAAGGGAACCTTTTGCTCCTCGGAGCATCCCAAGACATCAAATATCTTAGTGATATGCTTTATCCATGCTTCCGCCTTAAGTGGTTTTGGCTCTCCAATAAACTCTGGTGGTCCCAGCTCCTTGAACTGTTTAGCGGTGACCGTCCGAGAGTTTCCAGTGTTTCCACCTACATTTTGGACAGGAGCCGCTCTCGCCTGATGTTGCATGAATTGCATAAAGCCTCTGAACAATTCATCATTCATCATTTGGTCAGTGTTGTTGTTTGCATGAGGATTGTCACCTTCCTGGTGCACATTCTCCTAATTATTGATATGTGGAGACTCAACGGTCTCCTGTGCTCCATTGTTATTCTCAACATTCTCGGATGTCATTTTCAGATACTGCCACAAAACAAGGGTTAGTTGACATGTAACATATTATCTCTAAACTCTGACCAACCAATTAAATACCAAATAAATTTAAGTAGGTCATACTAGCGAAGAAATTCCCGTCTCTCCTCCTAGTTCTAGTCTCACATCTTAGCGAGGATCATATCCCTAAGCTTTGATACTGTTATGGCGCCCCAAAATAGGTATACATCACCTATTACGAGTAAATCAAATACATGTATGTAATATAAATACAATCTTAATTATACAACAAGAGATTTGTGAGTTTAAATACATATCTTGTCTTCAGACAATATCCACTCTCGAATAAGTCCTCATTACATTTATTGTCACACTATTTAACAGAATAGTGAGGACTACTAGCTAATACTATCATCTGGACCATCACTCCGTTCCTCGACCCATCCCAGCTACGTTCTCATTTCCTGAAGAGAACAGTGAAAGAAAGGGTGAGCTCAATTAGCCTAGTAAGAAATATTATGACTAAGATAATGCAGAATAAATTATCCTTAGCCTTCAACAGTGTTAAACTGATAAAATATAACAACATCAAGTTTAACTGCAGCAGAACAAGCAATCCATTAAAAGAGTCAAGCAGAGAATAAAATCTACTATCTTTTATGATTTAAAAGGTTTTCATCACTTTTATCATTTGGGACTCGACAATAAATAATTCACATCATAGAATCACCCCCGCACACACGGCCGAGGATATTCTTTAGTATCACGACCACAAATTATCCATGCACTACGGGCCGAGGACATTCGTGTATTCATCAATGGTCATGATCATGCCAACAATTGTCCATCAATGCACTCTGGGCCAATGAAGACTTTTACCACATCATTTTGTAACATTACGGTCATGATTATACCAGAATAATCCTTGTCATAATCATACCAAGTCCATCTATGCACTACTGTGCCACGAGATGACTTTCAAAAAAAATATAAACATGAGGATGATGACAATGATATAAGAATTGATAAAACAAGTTCAAGAATTAATTTATTCAAGAACTAATAACGTCCAAGTTGTCAACATGATATCGCTTTGTGTAGTAAAATTCAAGAATGCTCATAAGAATATTTCCATGAAAAGATACTGGATGAAGCGCAAATATCAAGAATATTCCACTAATTTCATGGAGTATTGAAGTCAAAACTTTAACCAACTGAGTATAATAAGGAATGGAATAACAAAAGAAATCACCAGGCATGCGATAGACCGCACAGGAAGGTTATTCCAATAGAATAATAATTAACGGAACTAGTTCCGGCGTAAAACGCACAGACAGGATATTCCAACATAATAATAAAGACGGAATCAGGTCCGGCGTAAAATGCACAGACAGGATATTCCAACAGAATAATAAAAAGGCGGAATCGGTCCGCAGTAAAAGCGTCTGATGAGGATATTCCAAAGAATAATAAAGAGGCGGAATCGGTCCCACAGAAACGCACAAACAGGATATTCCAACAGAATAATAACAAAATGGAATAACAGAAGAATTTCACCAAGTATAGGGTAGCCCGCGTATACAGGTTATTCCAACACAATAATAAATAATTGAATAACAGAAGTTCCCTTCATGAATACAAAAGAAATAATACCCCTTACAAGTAAAAAGAAAGCTGGATATAAGAGTAGGGAAGTAGCGAGAATACTTTTCTATATTTTCTTTATAATTTCTCTCTAGAGTTTTGGTGAATTCGTAAGAAATAATGAAGGAATGAGCTTCTATTTATAGAAGAATGGAAGGCCTTGTTCATGGAGCGAAATAATTTTGAGCTTCTATTCTTTTTTTTAGATACTAAACGTAATTATCCCACATGTGAATTCCTTTAATTCAACGACAACTTATATATATATATATAAAATAACATGTTGGCCACTTCTATATATATATATATATATATATATATATATATATATATATATATATATATATATATATATATATATATATATATATACCCATTTTAGACTCCACCTTCCCGTGACAACATCATTTCCCCACCAAAATCAATTCATGTCATACAAATATAAAATACTCACCACCACCCACCAAAATCCCTTTCATATTAAAACATATAATCCATTAACCCACCAAAACCCACTACCATACACACACTCCTACACACGAAAAACACACACACACATATGAATATATATATATATATATATATATATATATATATATATATATATATATATATATATATATATACTTTATGCCTTCCTTAGATAATTTTGAAAAATGAGTGAGTGGGAATCTAAATAATGAGTAACAAAATACCTCATAAAAATTACCTCAATATTTTTAACAACATTTATCATCATTATTATAATTCGAAATATTAATCGACTAGGTCGTTCCCAGGAAAGAGGGGGCTTTCCAATAAGGATTTCTCCCTATTGGGGCGCAATTAGGTGACCAATACTCTCCTTGACAGAACTTCTAGACATCGTTAATATTGCAAATAATAATATTAATAACCTTGTCGTCTCAATTATTGATTTAATAATATATATAATATTGACAATAATTGAATCATATAACGTGAGATACTTATCAGTAATTCTTCGTAACAATAATTGAACAAAAGCTGGTGACTTCTCACGTAAGCATCAATAATCAATATCGTGTACTCTTTGTGCGACTTCACGCCAGACATCTTGTACTTTTAACTTAAGGGTGTTTCAGCGAGTTAACAGTAAAACTTACATCGTTATTTTCATAAAGTATTTTTGTCGTTTTCTCAATTCGACAATAATTCCGTTGTGGGGTCCACCAAAGATTGTGCCGTTGTATGAATATTCCCTGTTAAAACGAATATTCCCCGACCACTAGAATATTATATAACAACTTGCGTACTTTTGCAAAATTTATAAATATTACCCACAATTATAACATTATATCAAATTCATTCCATACTATTCAAAAATGATATTTATAGAAAATTCATCTTTATTTATAAAATTTGGGGTCTTACAACGGTGGCGGTATGGTTATTACCTACCTACCGGCATACCCACTATTTTTCATTTGTACCCCCTCCAGGAGGGTTTTTTTGTGATAGACCCTTGCGTGAAGGTCCCCTTCTGAAATTTTCTACTCTGACATCCTTTGGGAAAATGGCCATAACGTCTTCATCTGAACTCCGATTTTGATGATTCAAGATGTTCCAAAAAAAGGAGACGTAGATCTATAACTTTCATTCTTTGAGTTATTCGAAATAAGAACTAGAAAAATGTTGAAATTGGCTCTGAAGTGGCTGCTATGTTAATGGTCACCCAAAATAGTGAAGTTCAACGTCCGTTGGTACAAAGGTCATAACTCATGCATCCGAACTCCGATTGGAATGATTTAAGATGTTCTGGAAAGTTGAGAAGAAGCTCTACAATATACTCCAAGTTCCAAGCCAAGAACATGAAATAAACATAAAAGCTCAAACGTTGTCCGGATTATTTTCCTTGCGTTTTCATACCAATAGTTGCTCACACAGCTCCTAAGCACATAATCTACAAAATGCATGAAAAGTAACTAAGAAACATGAGTTTAAGCAAATAATTCAAGTAACAGATACCGGATAAGTAGGTATAAAATCTACTTATCAAATACCCCCGCCCCGGTGGGTATCAAATCTGCCTGATGACTTGTATCCCCACCCCGGCGGGTGATTTTTCTTAGGGAATGCCCCCTTGGCGGGTATCTTCCCTGTAAATTTTCCTGTTGCATTGCTTTTGCTGCTTTAGCCATCCAATCCCTGCCTTAGCCAACTCAAACTGACCCTGTAATATAAACACAACACAACGCATAAACCAATACTAAAACACAAGGATTAGCAACTGTTTAGGTTCGAAAAGTATCTAATTTGTAGGTATGAAACCCACTCATCAGAACACGTTCCTTGGGATCGTCCGCAACTGATTCTCAAGCCCGGGGATGAGGTGGGCGGATGTGGATGACCGCACACGTCAGTTGATTATTGTTGAGTTTAGGATAAGATGTCATTCATTTATATGTTAGTTTTATATTCCATTTGAATTTCTTTTACCTCTTTGATTTATGTTGTCTACTAAGCTTCTTAATGTGTAATGTGCAGAGATATTACCGCTTTGGGGACGGGCATTGTAAGACCCCAACTTTTTATAAATAAAGTTAAATTTTCTCTATTTATTATTTTGAATAATAAAGTGTTAATTTGATATAATACTTTGGTTATGCGTGAACTGTGCAAATTTTGCAAAATAAGCAAGTGGTTATAAAATATTCATTTTGTCGGGGAATATTCGTTTGGTCGTGGAATATTCTTGCGTCTGGGGAATATTAGATGCGACCACAAGCACCCATTTGGGCCCCATAACGGATAAACTGTCGGATGAAGAAAACGACAAATTTGAGTTTTTATAAATAACAAACGTAATGGTTACCGATTAACATTGTTGGAATACCCAAGTGGAAAAATACGATGTCTGGCATGGTTTTTAAAGAAGCACCAGGTATTACGATATTTTGAATTATTGATTCTTACGTAAGAAGGCACTACTCAATAATTGTTACGATAATTACTATTCAATATTTTATTTTATTGATTCAATAATTGCTACGTTGATATGTTATATTATTGTTGTTTCAATAATTGTCAACGCACAAAGATATTTTCCATTATCGGATCAATAATTCATATTATTTGAATAATATTATTAGATAGCATTATTGGCAATGTCTAAGGAAGTTCTATCTAGGAAAGGGGTTTGGTCACCTAATTACGCGCCAATAAGGAGAAATCTTTATCGGAAAGCCCCCTCTTTCCTAGGAACGACCTGGTTGTCATAATTGTGAATATGTAATATTATTTGTGAATAATTAATTATTGATTTATATGATAAAGATAATTTATTTTATGTGGATATAAATGATGGATATATTTATTGTGATTATAAATGAAGGAATAAATGCTGAGATGTTTTATCAATATTTTGTCGGAATAGAGGTGTTGAAAATCGTCTGTATAAGAATTTAGGTCATTTTTCTTTTGGAATTTGGAAAAACTTAAACTTATAAAGTTGTAGAGAATTTAATTTTTAATGGATTAGACATGATATTCGAATTTTTCTGATAAAATGGCTATTTATTATGAATTATTGAAGTTTCAGAAATACTAGCAGGTTAAATAGGGTGCCACCAGGTAGCAGGTTAGTCTGCTATGGCGTTCTAAGTATTTTCCTATAAATAGGGTGTTTAGTTAGAATTGAAAATCACACCAGAAACAAGTTTTCTCTCTTCCTCTCTCTCTATATTATCGAGAGTATTTTGTGAGTGTTTAGATACTTTGTGAGTTGCTATTCAGTGCAAGTTTCCTTCAGCCTTATACCGATATTCCGATCAGAAGTACTGTTATTTTGAGGTAAGAGATGTTATTTTTTTCCTAATGATGTTATTCTTTCAATATCATTATACCAAAATATTGGTATGTATTTTATTGTGGAATTTCTACCTTTTGTGTCGCAGTTACTATTCACGTATATGACACTATTCACGAATACGACACTATTCATCGAAAAATGAAATTTACTCCTTTTTGTCTAAGATGTCTATTATGGTTACTATCTTTGATTGTATCCATGTTTTGATCTTTATTTTTGAATTCTACTTCACAATTGGTTATTGTGGAGTATTTTTGAACTTGGATAAACTAAAGTATGAATCCCTAATCTTTGATCTTTTATCTCACTGTATTCGTTTTCTTTAAGATATTTTTATCATCCTCAGTCCTAAATGATGATATTACTAAATATATTTGGCATGTAGTGCAAAGATGAATTATTACCTAATGAATATATTTGGCCCGTAGTGCAAAGATGAACAGGTGTTGAGATGAACATGACCAACTGGTGATACAAATGAATATCTTTGGCATGTAGTGCAAAGATGAATATTTGATTCAAGATGTATATTGATTAATGTTACAGGGATAAAATATTGATGATGGACTTTTAAATCTTAGAAGATAGTAGAATTCTTTCTCTACTTGACTCTTCTAATGGATTGTTGTTTCCGCTGTAGTTGTTGATCTAAAACTTGTTTACCACTCATGTGGGGGCCCACCAATAATGAAAAAAACATTTTTCTTTAAAAAAATATTTACAACTTCAAAAATCAATTATTTCGGAACTTCAATAATTCATAATAAATAGCCCTTTTATCAGAAAAATTCGGATCTTATGTCCTTCTATAGGAAATTCAATTCTCTACAACTTTGTAAGTTTAAGTTTTTCCAAATTCCAAACAAAAATTGACCGAAATCCACATACGAACGATTTTACAGGCTATAATAAAATTTCAGTCAAGAAATGGGGTCCACCGACACACGAAACATGTGTTAAACATTTTTTGTAACAAAATTACTCTTCCTCCTCATTTACTCATATATCACACATTCATTGTAAAAATATCACCATTATTATATTATAAAAATATAATAATATATTTAATTGAATTATTTTATCAGAAAAGATAAAATATCAATTTTCAATAATTGTCACATTAAAATTTTTTACCATCTATATCCACATAAAATGAATATTTTCCTTATCATATAAATCAATAATTAATTATTCACAAATAATATTCTGAGAATCACAAGATTGCAACGAGTAGTTCCTGGGAAAGAGGGGCTTTCAATAAGGATCTCTCTCCTTGCGGCACACAATTAGGTGACCAAACCTCTCCTTACAGAACTTTCTAGAGATTGCCAATAATGTTATCTAATAATATTATTCGGATAATATGAATTATTGCTCGAAAATAGAAAATCTTGTGTAGTGACAATTATTGAAACAACAAGTATATATAAAATATCAATGTAGCAATTATTGAATCAATAAAATAAAATATTGAGCGGTAATTACCGTAACAATTATTGAGTAGTGTCTTCTCACGTAAGAATCAATAATTGGTGCAATACGCGTGTCTTCTTGTGCAACAACGCGTATTACTATGTTTTAACCACACGGTATTCCAACAAGATAATCTTGAATAACCACGCCGTTATTTATATACAACTTATACTTGTTGTTTTCTTCATCCAATCGCTTTCCGTTATGGGGCCCACAAAAGACTGCGTCGTCGTACGAATATTTCTTGCCAGAAAAAATATTCCACAACCAAACGAATATTCTCCGACAACAATGAGTATTTTATAACCACTTGCTTATTTAAAATATTTACATATATCACCTTTAACTTTAAACTTTTATCAATTTAACCATTTACTGAATAGTAATTATAAGAAAATTGAATACTTTTATTTCATAAAATTCGGGGTCTTACAATAATCATTAATATTTAATTAATATTAAACTATTAATGAAACCATTGCCACAATATTAAAATTATATATAATAACTCAAATTACTATTAAAGTATTAATATTACCCTTAAATGATTTTTAAAACATTTAAAATCCTTTTAAATAATTATCATTAATATTAATTATTAATGTACTATTTATCAAAATATTAAAAGTCATTAAGTATAACTTAATAATATTTTTAATTCATTTATATCCTTTTAAATGATTTTTATATTAATAAAACTATTTTTAAACTATTTATTTAATATAATTATTAAATAAATTTCATATCATTAATATTAAATTAATATCATTAATATTAAGTTATTAATGAAATTATCCTTTAAATATTAAAAGTTATATTTTATAACATAAAATATCTTAAAACACTTTATTTTCATTTAAAATGATTATTGTTATATTAAAATCATTTTTAAATTTATTTATTTAATATAATTATTAAATAACTTTAATATCATTAATAATAATTAATTAATGAATTTTACCTTTAAATATTAAAAGTTATATTTTATAACTTAAAATATTTTTAAACTATTTATTTTCATTTAAAATGATTTTTAATATATTAATATCATTTTTAATTTATTTATTTAATATATATATTTACTAAATAAATCTAATATCGTTAATATTAAATAATTAATGAATTTTGTTTTAAAATATTAAAAGTTATATTTTATAACTTAAAATATTTTTAAATAACTTATTATCATTTAAAATGATTTTAATATAATAAAATCATTTTAATTAATTTATTTAATGTATTTAATAAATTAATTAATTACCAATAATATTTAAATAATCAAATTATTAAAAGTTAGTTTTTATAACTTAAAATAATTTTTAAAATAATTTTTGTAATTTTCGGAAATTAATTACTATTTTTAAATAATTTTTGGAAAATTAAAATAATTAAAATTGCACTGTCCGTCGGTAAACACCACCTATAGTGACAGAACTATAGCTATAGGTGTTCTTCATGCAAACCCAGATCTTCATACATAGTTTTGAGGGGCTTGGTTTGACCAAACTTTCTGATCAGATCCTGATGTTTCTGGGCATGTTGTTAGTCAGATATTGTAGTGCTAATGCACGACTACAAGATCCAACCACAAACATGGCCAAACAACACATAACAAAGGAGATCTGGAGCCACGAAAAAGCTGTCAGAGTTGTTATTCATTTTTGGGTTCCCCGAAAATGAAGAACAGTTCGACTGCTCATATTTGGGCCTCCACAACTTGTGATCTATGTAATGTTTTTGTGATATAATGCATCCAGTGTGTACCCCATATGACAAGGAAGAGATCTATCACATTATATCACTAAAACAACAACATATCAAACATATCAATGCCGGTCAAACCATGTCAGACAACATGGTCAAGCGTTTTCTGGGTTACCCAGAAAACAACTTCCATGATCGTCTGTCCTAGTTTGACCATCCATTGCAATCATCCAATTTGATATTTAGGAGATTTTAAGGCATAATCATATAGTATAAACTACACACTACAACTAAAATGCAAAGACAAACACAACCAATCGTTATACTGTTAGATCCAGGCCTTCAAACCGCTTGTCAAACCGATCTAGGCAATTTCTGGGTTGCCCAGAACTTGTTCAGTCATGGTCAGTCAACAGGTTTTGACCACCTATATCTTGAAATCTAAATCTGATATGTGCATGATTTCAAGTCCATATCAGAGACCACATTATATACTACAAGTAATAACTTTTAAAACACAAAAATAATCAACAATCACTGAGATATAAGGTCTGACATTTGGTTGTCAGACATCAAAAACAAAATTTCCAGATTTTGCAAATCTTCAAATTTGAGCCTCTACATGTTATGGATCTAACATATAGCAACCAGATCATCATTAGACACCATATATAAAATATTTAACACAAAAAATCTAACATCTAACAACAGATTTATGGTGAGATTATAGCTAGGGTTTTTATACCTTCTAAGAAAAATTTTGATTCTGGCCTCCTGATCTGTTAATGGTAAACGTGGGGCTTGTTTTGTGAATTGAAATGCTACTATATTTCACGGGTTTTAGAGAGAGAGGCTCTAGGATATGTGTTTGTGCAAAAACACGTTAACAAGTGACTTTCTCTCTCTTCTAATCTATATATACAAGTGTATGATGCATGTATTGGCTGATCTAGCTTAATGTGCTGGAGGTTTTTGTGTCACATGGAAAGTCAAGGTTAGCTCACCCACTCCAATGTTGCTAGATACACAAGTTACCTTAAATAATGCTAGAGGGCATTTTAGTCTTTTCGCTTGCATTTTTAATGGCACTTGTGTAATCTTGTCTCAAACCCTTAGGGTTTAACCCTTAGGGTTGAACCCTAAGGTCTTGCAAAATTAATTTGTAGGATTTCTATTTAAGCAAAAATAAATAAATAATTAGAATTTTAGTTTCTAAAAATTTGAAATTAGGGTTTCCTTAATTAAATTAGTTTTCTAATTACTTTACACATGAACATTAGGGCTTAATAACGTTAATTATAATTAACCTTACTAAATAAACAATTAGGGTTTACGATTTTGATAATTAGGGTTACCAATTTACAATTAGGTTTTCTAATTATCAAATTAGTGTTTCTAGATGTTGGGGTTTTAAATTACTAATTAGGATTTCCATAATTTGCAATAAAACCTACTATACCTGATATTAATCACATTAACACAATTTCTTACTGATCACATACTCCAGTTTAGGTTTCAAATTAGGGTTTTATAATTAGGGTTTTTCTAAAGATTAGGGTTTCTAGATTTTAATTAGGGTTTGCCTAATTAATCATTTAATACACAACATAGATCATATAACATAGTTATATAACAGTCTTGACTTTCTTATTTGAATTTAAAAATAGGGTTAAACAAATTAATGCTAGGGTTTTGACATTATACACCATAATTGACCAACCATTGTCAGTCCATACATACAATACCTATTTATAGCACTGAAAAATCAAAATATAATTAATATAATATTATTATTCTCATTCCTTGATCAAAATCCAAAATTAGGGTTTGGATTCCATATATGATTTATTCTTCCATATTTAACCTTAATAATTAAGGTAAAATAATTAACTTAATAATATGTACTAAAATTTATATAATAGAGTAATTATTATAAAAATCATTTAATATGTTATTTAAATAATATATAATTATATTTTCAGGAAAATAATTAATAAAAAAATTTCTACTATAAAATTAATTATTATAAGAATATACTTTATAAAAACCAATAATTCTAAAATAAAATTATTTGTAAACATTCATGTAATAATTATATTTTTATTTATCACATAAATACATATACACATTATCTTGTACAAATCCTCATCTTTAAAATAAATAAAAAATTTATAAGCAAAATTTCTGATTTAATTATATAGAAAATATCGGGTTGTTACATCTGTACCATGTATTTGGCGACTCAGAATGGGTGATGTATACCTATTTTGGGGGTGTCATAGGCATGAAGCCCATGGCATGACTGTTATACATAAATATCTTGAGATGAATTGGCACAAGTGGTGTATGACTAGAAGAAGAAGGTCCAGACCAAGATGGTTGATGAACAGACACTTAAAGATGTCCGGCCAGATTTCATTGGTGCTGCGGTGTGGAACGGATAAAAAAGATTTGGGAGGGCGGAGGCGTTCAAGAAGATGTCAAAGATAACTTACAAATTTGACCGGAAGATCGAGTCGCGTCTCCACACAACACGGGGTCTCGGTCATCACGAATTTCTCTGGGAGAGACTCGAGGTGAATCTACAGCACCCACCTTCCCACTTAGATTTTTGGTGGCACGCCCACCAGAAGAAAGGTGAAGATATTATTGTAAATCAATATGGACTGCTTGTGGAAAGTTATAATAGTAAATCAATATGGATCGCAGGTTTAAAGTTTTAATAGTAAATCAGTATGGACTGTTGCTTTAAGTTTTAATAGTAAGTCAATATGGACCGTCCGTTTAAAAGTAAATTCATCTGGGTCGTTCATAAATTAGTTACTGTTCAGTCCTTTTTCCTATAGATAGAAGATCATTCCTTCATTATTTCTTACGAATTCACTGAAACTCTAGAGAGAGAAACCATATAGAGCAAGAAGAATAGTATTCTGCTACTACTCTACTTCAGTATTCAATCTTCTACTAAGGTAAGGGATATTAGTTGTTGTATTTGTAAGGGGTGTTATTTATTTCACATTCGCTTACGATATTATTTTTCGTATTCTTAAGAAATATTATCTTCATTCAATATTCGTAGGGGATATTGTTTGTTGTATTCGTAAGGGGTATTATTTATTTTATATTCATGAAGAGAGTTATTTTCTTTCAATACTCATAAGGGTTGTTATTCTATTCTTTATTATTCTGTTAGAATAACATGTCTACGTGGACTACCGCATGCATGGTGAAATCTTTTCGTTATTCTATTCTATTATTCTGTTGGAATAACCTGTCTATATGGACTACCGCGTGCATGGTGAAATCCTTTTGTTATTCCATTATTTATTATTTTGTGGGAATAACATGTCTACGCGGACTACCGCATGCCTGGTGAATAACCCTTCGTATTCAATTGTTATTAAATTATGGAAATGATCATGCTCGCGGACTCTTTGCATGATTGAAAATTTATTTCTGATTTCAGTATATTATTCATTTTAGATTCCTAACTCTAAACTTACTACGGTAAGTATTGCTTCTATAATTCTTGAAATGATCAAAAATTCCTTGAGTTTTCTTTTCTGTATCCAAGTTGTCTGTTATGGTTCCTATCTTTGATTGGATCTATGTTTTGAAATTTATTCTTGAATTTTGCTCCCCAATTGATTATTATGGAGTATTCTTGAACTTGGATAAACTAAATTATGAATCCCTAATCGTGTCCTTTATCTCACTAGATTTATTCTTTAAAATATTCTTCATCATCCTCAGTCTTAAATGGTGATACTTGACGAATATCTTTAGCATGTAGTGCAAAGATGAATTATTACCTGATGAATATCTTTGGCCCGTAGTGAAAAGATGAACAGGTGTTGAGATGAACATGACCAACTGGTGATACAAATGAATATCTTTAGCCGTAGTGCAAAGATGAATATTTGATTCAAATTGTATATTGATTGATGTTACATGGATAAAATATTGATGATGGACTTTTAAATTCATAGACGATAGTAGATTTCATTCTCTACTTAACTCTTCTAATTAATTGTTATTTCTACTGCGAATATTGATCTAAAACTGGTTATCCATTATATTTTATCTGATTTGTTGAAGGCTAACGATAATTTGTTATTCATTATCTTAGTCATAATATTCTTTACTGGGATAGTTGAGCTCGTCATTTTCCTTTTTGTTCCATTTTTCTTCTCAGGAGGAGAGAATATAACGGGAACTAGTCGGGGTATGGAATGATGGATCAGATAATTGTTTACCAGTCCTCACTATTTTATAAAATAGTGTATCAATAATTGTAATGAGGACTTATTTGAGTTTGAATACTGTCTAGAAGACAATATTTGTATTTAAACTCACAATATATGTGTTGCCTTATTGTGCACGACAATTGTAATAATAAAGTTGTAGTTATGTTTTGTACCATGTATTTGGCGACTCAGAATGGGTGATGTATACCTATTTTGGGAATGTCACACCACACAACATACATTCACATACATTGCGTCTCACCATATGGATATGATGACATATGTGAAGCACTAATATCACAGGCAGATATGGTGCGAAGCACTAAGTGCAGTAAGTAAAGAATTAGTACACATTCATTCAAATATAAATGCAACATCCACATACAAGCATATAAAAGTTTTGAAAAGCTTTTAAATATCGGCTTAAGCCCTCTTACTGGATGTCCCCAATAGAGTCGCCACATGTCGACTTCGGGATTTTTATTTGTCCCTTTCTGTTCTTGTCTTTTGGTGTTCTCATGTTAGGTAAGATTTGTTTGAAAAAACAAGTTTGAAAAGGTCCAACATGTATATATCGATGATTTGACTGTAAGAGTCGCCAGTTGTATTTTTAAATGGTTGCACCAACTCAACCGAGAAAAGGTTTGCACATAGACCTAGTGATGTGACACTGTTTAACTGGTCTGGAAAACCAAAATTCGTTGGGGTCCGGGGGCTTGATTAAGCGGAGGGAAGGTGCTAGTTCCCAGAGGCATAATAGTTATCTAGAAGTGGGGGTTGAATAGATATTTAAAAAATCTTCTCTTTTTAACTTGTTAGTAGATAATGATTAAAACTTAAGCGGAATTAATATTACTTTTAATCTCCCTTAAGATGGTGAGTTTATGAGAGTGAGGCAGATATAGCAGTTATAGCAATAATGTAAAAGACACAGTCGTTTTAAGTGGTTTAGAGCACTTAAAGCTCCTAGTCCACGCTTCTACTCCTCGAGTAGGAAATCCACTAAGGATGTCTTTTACACTTTTTGAATCACTTAGATTCCTTCTTGACCAGCAGTCTAGGAACTTCTTAGTTCACTCTTGAACTCTTCAAGTCCAGCAGACTTGGCTCTTTTACAGTTCACTTAGAACTCTTCAAGTCCTTCTGACTTGGAACTTTGTCTTCAGTTGATTGGTAGATGTTGAGTTCTTGATGGTTGCTACTCAGTTGTTGTTTAAGCACTTGTTCGAAAGAACTGAGTAGCTGTAAGCTTTTCTTTTTCTCAGATCTTAGAGTTGAGCTTTGAGAGTTCTTGTACGTTTTTGTTCAATGCTTGCTTCCGTCTCTCATCTGCTTGATTTGCATATATGTGATCTTAAAAACTATCAGTTGGATCCATCCGTTGAAGCATTAAATACATTTGACCTTTTTGTTCTTTGATGGAGACTTTTTTGCACATCTTTAGAATTGCATTTTGGCCCACTGACACAGCAGACTGCTTTCTCACCTAACACCTGAAAAGGTATTTTTCTCCTTACCAATGGTACTTTCCTTAGCTTCTTCAATACGCTTCTTTGTTGCGTACTAAGGATATCTTTTAGAACCCATTCCACATTTGGTGAGTACTACAACGTTTAGAACCCATTCCACATTTGTTGGAGTTTTGTCTCCACACAAAACGTGAGTCTTGATGCTTCTGACACAAGGCAGATGATACTCTACGATTCAGATCGTGGTGACTTGTCGCCTTAGTGCTTGGTCTGATGCTATCAGCAAAGAGCACTACGATTTCACTTTGCACACTATGATCTTCGCTTGCTTGAGTTGTAAACTCTACATTTCTGAGAGCACACTACGATCTCTGAGTTGGCTCGGCAAACGTTGGGATCACTCTACAATTTCTGAAGAGGCCCTTCAAGGTAGGCACACTACGATCCTCGAAGCTCTACGTTTTTGCCTTGACTTCTGCAATGTTGATCATATTGATACACTACGAATTCTTCGAAGCCTATCAATTACATCTCAAGATCAACCTAACAGCTTTGATCTTTCTATCTATACATTCATTTATAGAATGATACATATTAAGAGCTTAGATCTACCTAACAAATTTGATCTATCATTAAGTCCTTGTACATATATTCCTTGAAGGACTTTATAAATAATCATGAGCATTTATATTTAAACATCAAATCAACATATTCACTCTTCCAACAGAAGGTGTTAGGCACCCCCCGACTTTCGTGATAACATAGTTACCGACACTTTTCAATTTAAACTTCTATCTTAATGTGTGTGTGTGTGTGTGTAGGTCTATGTGCAGTTGTCTAGAAGTAGTGTTATGTCTCGTTTGCACCTATATACAAAGGGTTTGACTATTGTATAAAAGTTCAATTTTAACAAGATATAGCAGTGACGTTTTGTAAAACAAGTTTTTCAAACCCTTGTGCTCAATAGTAATTGAGGCATTTGATACTTCCATTTAATTATGTATTCGGTTTGATTGCTTTTATTTTCGAGATGTGAAGCATCTTCGAGAAAATAATATACATAGTAATGTCGAACTCCTTATGGGCATGAAATTTGTGACGCCCCCAAAATAGGTATACAACACCCATTCTGAGTCGCCAAATACATGGTACAGAAAGCAAACTACAACTTCAATAATACAATTGTCGTGCAAAATACGACAACACATACTGTGAGTTTAAATACAAATATTGTCTTCTAGACAATATCCACACTCAAATAAGTCCTCATTACAATTATTCAAACAATATTTTACAGAAATAGTGAGGACTGCTAAAACATCTTTCTAGAACCATCACTTCATACCCCGACTAGATCCTGCTATGTTCTCACCTCTTGAGAAGAAAAATGGAACAAAAAGGAAAAGGGTGAGCTCAACTAGCCCAGTAAAGAATATTATGACTAAGATAATATACAAAAAATTATCATTAGTCTTCAACAGGGAAAAATCTGATAAAATATAATAGACAACAAGTTTTAGATCAACAATCGCAATGAAACATCAATCCATTAGAAGAGTCAAGTCGAGAGAAAGAATTCCATTATCTTCTAAGATTTAAAAGTCCATCATCAATATTTTATCCCTGTAACATCAATCAATATACATCTTGAATCAAATATTCATCTTTGCACTACAGGCCAAATATATTCATTTGTATCACCAGTTGGTCATGTTCATCTCAACACTTGTTCATCTTTGCACTGCAGGCCAAAAATATTCATCAGTTAATCATTTATCTTTGCACTACAGGCCAAAGATATTTAGTAATATCATCATTTAGGACTGAGGATGATGAAAAATATTTTAAAGAAAACGAATCCAATGAGACAAAAGGATAAATAGTAAGGATTCGTATAACAGTTTATCCAAGATCAATAATACTCCATAATAACCAATTTTGAAGTAAAATTCAAGAATAAAGATCAAAACATGGATACAATCAAAGATAGTAACCATAATAGACATCTTGGACAAAAAGAAGAAAATTTCATTTTTCGGTGAATAGTGCCATATTCGTGAATAGTGTCGTATACGTGAATAGTGTCGTATACGTGAATAGTAACCCCAACACAAAAAGTTCCAAATTTGATAAAAAGTTCAGACCAATACTTAGGCATAATGATATTGAAGAAATAATATCATATATGAAGAAAATAACATCACTTACCTCAAAATAACTGTACTTCTGATTGAATTTCGGATATAGTGCTGATAGAAACTTGTACTGAAAAATATAAACTCACAAAGTATCTAAATACTCACAAAATACGCTCGATAATATAGAGAGAGAAAGCTTATGTTTCTGGTGTGATTTTTAATTCTAACTTAGCCCTCTATTTATAGGAAAGTGTTATACCTTGGCAGCAGGACTTGACCAAAGAACCCGATGGCTTTTACCGCTACTATTGCCACCCACCACATTTGAAATAAAATTCAGCACATTTCTTCACCAACCACAAGTGGGGCCCACTCAATTCTAGAATTTTCCACCAAAATTATTTATAAACCTAATTTCCGAATTAGTAACCTCTTAAAATTCATAACAAATCATACGTTCATTTTTAACGGTTCTGAATTTGTGGACATATACTCAACTTATATATGTATAACATATCCAAAAATCATAACGATCCAACGGCCGGATTAAAAATTATAACTCACGCAATATATCTCAAAAACACTGGTTTAATTTTAATACCTCCATTCCGACAAAAATAATGATAAAACACCTCAACATTAACTCTTTCATTTTTAACCACAATAAATATATCCAACATTTATATCCACATAAAATAAATATTTTCTTATCATATGAATGAATAATTAATTATTCAAAATAATATTACGTAATCACATTTATAACAACGGTAGCTCCTCCCGTGAAAGAGGGGCTTTCAATAAGAATTTCTCCTTACTAAAGCAGCAGCAATTAGGTGACCAAACCTCTCCTTGACAAAACTTTCTAGACATTATCAATAATGTTATCTAATAATATTATTCAAATAATATAAATTATTGATCTGATAATGGGAAATACTGTGCAGTGACAATTATTGAAACAACAATAATATAAAATATCAATGAACAATTATTGAATCAATAAAATAAAATATTGAGCAAGAATTCATCGTAATAATTATTGAGTAGTGCCTTCACGTAAGGATCAATAATTCATCAATATTGTGCATCCACGCCAGACATCAGTATTTTAACCAACGGGTATTCCAACAAGTTGTTAAGCAGAATAACTACGCCGTTATTTATAAAAACTCAAACTTGTCGTTTTCTTCATCCCATGTTATTCTATTATGGGGCCCATAAATGATCGCTGCTTGGCCGCATTTAATATTCCCAAACAACAAGAATATTCCACAACCAAACGAATATTCCCCGACAACAATGATTATTTTATAACCACTTGCTTATTTTGCAAAATTTGCACATTTCACCCATAACCAAAGAATTATATCAAATTAATACCTTATTATTCACAATAATAATTAGAGGAAATTCAATTTTATTTATAATAACTTGGGGTCTTACAACCTCCCCTCCTTATGAAATTTCGTCCTCAAAATTGACATACGTACCTGGTGTTTCGAAAAGGCGAGGATACCTCGCTTTCATTTCTGATTCCAACTCCCAGGTTATTTCTTCAATAGCATGATTTCTCCACAAAACCTTAACTTGTAGTATAACCTTGGTGTGTAGGACATGTTCCTTCCTATCCAAGATCATAACAGGTACTTCTTCGTACGTTAAATCTTCGGCTATCTTATCTGGTTCTAACGCAATAATATGGTTCGGGTCTTTTACATATTTACAAAGAATGGATATGTGAAAAACATTATGAACATGAGACATACTTGGAGGTAATGCGAGTCTATAGGCCACATTTCCTATTCGGTCAAGAATCTCAAATGGACCAACAAATCGTGGATTGAGCTTTCCTCTCTTTCCAAATCTTGTAACTCCCTTCCATGGAGCAACACGTAACAATACATGATCCCCAATATTAAATTCCACATCCTTTCGATGAAGATCAGCATAACTCTTTTGTCGATTTTGTGAGGTTTGAATACGTTGTCAAATCATTTGGATCTTTTCTGTAGTCATGCGTACTAACTCTGGTCTCAACAACGTTGCTTCTCCCACCTTGTCCCAGCACACTGGAGAACGACACTTTCGTCCATACAATGCCTCAAATGGAGCCATGCCTATACTTGCTTGATAACTGTTGTTGTAGGAGAATTCTACCAATGGCAAGTACTTATCCCAACTCCCTTTGAAATCTAGGACACAAAGTCTTAATAGATCTTCAAGAGTTTGAATAGTCCTCTCTGATTGCCTGTCCATTTGAGAATGGTATGTCGAGCTGAATCGTAAATTCGTGCCCATAGCTTTCTGCAATAGTCCTCTCTAATTGCCTGTCCGTTTCAAACACCGTGAATAATTTACAAGCTGGCTGTAGCTGAAAATGTCCATCACGGGAACCGAATCTAGATTCATAAACTGAATCTATGATCACAAGATTCCTGGGCTCATATGACAAAGAAATATGTACAAAAGCTAGAAAATAGACTAGATTTGAATAAATCTAAGCAATCCAGCTTCAACGGTTCCAGTTTAGTCATCATGAACTGGTTAAAGTGAGAAATAATCATATTTAGGCAAATCTAACCCGCAAGCAAATAAAAGCTAGAAAAAGAACTAGATTTGAATAAATCTAAATAATTCCACTTCAACGATTCCAGTTTAGTCACCATGAACCGGTTAAAGTGAGAAATAGCCAAATTTAGGCAAATCTAGCCCGTAAGCTGAATAACAATTATATATAGATATAATTTGTAAATATATATATATGAACAATCAACTGCCACGAAGTAAACTCCAGCAGGGACTTGAATATATATATATATATATATATAGAGGTTCATCACAAGAATCGGTTAATTTGTGTGGAGCAATCCTTTTTGGCCCGTGAAAATTAATTACCGAGCAAAAAAAATAAATTCACTGCATCAAAAAAGGGTTGCTCCACAAAGAACCGGTTGTCATGGATGGAACCCTATATAAATATATATAAGCGGTAAACGCGCTGGATGTATATTCAGGCTCAATCAAACAAAATTTGATGACAATAAGTATATATA
Organism: Panax quinquefolius; assembly: GCA_020205615.1. NCBI lineage: Eukaryota > Viridiplantae > Streptophyta > Magnoliopsida > Apiales > Araliaceae > Panax > Panax quinquefolius. Next base: position 102,663,706 of record CM035167.1, on the reverse strand, counting down.
CAAGTATTTATATATATACAAAATGTGTAAACGCTCCGGATGTATATCCAGACTCAATCAAACAGAGTTTGATAGAAACAGATATATATATATATATATAAAGAAGTAAACGCTCTGAATATTATATTCGGGCTCAATCAAAGCATAGTTCGATAATAATATATATAAGTATATATATATATATAAAACAATAAAAAGCCAAGAATCGACGATCCGGGCATACCCACACGGGGCGACTCTCAACGTTAGTAGATATGTATGTATGGAAGTAATAAAAAGCTTAAAATTCTGAAATATCTTATAGTGGGCTACCAAGAAGACTTCAAATAGCTTTTGACACCTGAAAAGTTTGTTTCCACTGGTTAAATTTCAATATGTTGTAAAACACGAGCTCATAAGTGTTTAGAAAAAAGAAGCACTCAATTTAGAGCACTATAGAAGTGTGTACATAGTGAAATGGACAGGGCTTCCTCGCTCTTTCTCTTTTTAAAATGGACAACCCAAAGCCTTTATTTATAGACTAGATGGTGGCGGGTCTACCCGCGGCAGCCGCGGGTCTACCTGTGTCTGCCCGGGTTTCCCCAGGCCATGTGGGTTCTATCGTCTCAATGTATGTGCAGTCATGCAACGTGCTATCTGTAAGACCCCAAATTTTGTGAATAAAGATTATTTTTCTCAAAATATTTTTTAGTATTATGGTGTGGATTTGATATAATGTTATAGTTGTGGGTAGTATTTATGAATTTTTCAAAGTATGCAAGTTGTCATAAAATATTCGATTGGTCGGGGAATATTTGTTTTAACAGGGAATATTTGTACGACGGCGCAATCATTGGTGGACCCCACAACAAAATTATTGTCTGAATGAGAAAATGACAGAAATATCTTTTTATAAAAATAACGGCGAAAGTTTTACCGTTAAACTCTTGAAATATCCGGTGGTAAAAATACAGTAATACGTGTGGTTTCCTAGTAGCATACAATATTGATTATTGATGCTTATGTGAGAAGTCACTCAGTTATACTCAATTATTGCTACAGTAATTATTGCATAGTATCTCGCGTTATTTGATTCAATTAATGTTATTATTTTTATATATTATTAAATCAATAATTGAGACGACAAAGTTATTCATATTATTATTAGCTATATTGACGATGTCTAGAAATTCTGTCAAGGAGAGGTTAGGTCATCTAATTGCGCGACAATAGGGAGAAATCCTTGTCGGAAAGCCCCATCTTTCCTGAGAACGACCTGGTTGTTAAATATTGCGAATTATAATAATGATGATAAATGTTGTTAAAAATATTGGGGTGATTTTTATGAAGTATTTGTTGTAAATATTGACGTATTATTTGGACCCCCACTTACCCATTTTTCAAAATAATCGGGAGAAAGTTATTCAGATATATATATATATATATATATATATATATATATATATATATATATATATATATATATATATATATATATATATATATATATAAGTGGGTCCCCACATGATTATGACATTTGGGGGGGGGGGGATAATGGAATTGTCACGGGTGTGTTATATGGTATAATGGACATGTTGTAGTGCTAGTCTTTGTCATCAAATAATGTTAGTATGGTCAATTTTTGGTACTATAAACATTTTACTTTTTGGCATAATGTGGATGCCCTTAGACTTGATCTCATATCAGCACACTTATACTCACAATTCCCTTTGCTCCAAGCAAGCTCTTAGTTCTATTAATTGTCACAAAATTCTCATGTACCTTCTTCAAGCTGTAATATAATCCTGAAGCCTTATTTCTTGACGTATCACCACCAATCATGGGGACTGGTTGTAAAAAAATTGGTAACTAGACATATCTGACGTAGGAAGAAGGGAGTATATATATATTATAAGTTTTGTTTTATTAGATTATTAATAGAATATATTATATTTTATTTAAAGTTTTTGTTTTATTAGAATATTTTATTGCACAGTAATGAATATTAAATCAAATTTTCAGAAAATTTTCGCCTGTTGAGCGCCCTTGCATTCTTCACTGTGCGTCCGTGATTTTTATTTTCAAATAGTATCATTTCCATTCTCCTATAAATAGGATACTTAGTTAGAATTGAAAATCACACCAGAATCACAGAATTCTTCTTCTATAATATTGAGCATATTTTTTTCGAGTTTTAGAAAGATTTAAGCATAGAAAACAATAAAAGTTTTCTTCAAGAATATCACCGCTATACTAGTTGGAATACTCTTCTTTTCAAGGTAAGCGGTATTATTTATTTCATATTCGCTTACGATATTATTTTTCGTATTCATAAGAAATTTTATATTGTTCAATATTCGCAAGAAATATTATATTCGTTTAATATTCGTAAGGAATATTATATTCGTTTAATATTCGTAAGGAATATTATATTCGTTTAATGTTCGTAAGGAATATTATTTTCGTTCAACAGTTGTAAGGGATGTTATTTTTGTTCAATAATCATATGAAATAATATTTTCTTCCATACTCTGTACTATTTAAGTAATATTATTTCGTTTCAGATTCCGAATTCTATACTCATTTTGTTAAATTTTTGGCTTCTATACTCCATAAAATTAGTAGAATATCATTTATATTTGCACTACATCCAATATATTTTTATGGAAATATTATTCTGAGCATTCTTGATAAGTTTTAACTTTTTCATGCCGGAGTACTATTCACGGGGTTACTATTCCTGAAGTTACTATTCATGAGGGACTATTCACTCGGTTACTATTCACCCGGGGTATTATTCATGATAAAAATTGATTTCTTTTCGGTCCAAATCATTTTTGATACAATATTATTCTTGAATTTTACTCCACAAAGCAGTATCATGTTGACAATTTGGACATTATTGAATTCTGGATAAATTAAATTATAAATCTTTAAAATTTTATCATTTGCTTTCTTTTAATTGATTTATTATATCATTGTCATCATCCTCATGCTTATATTATGTTGAAAGTCATATGTGGTCGTAGTGCATAGATGGACTTGGTATGATTATGACCAGGGATTATTCGGTATAATCATGATCGTAATGTTACAAATGAGAGTATAGTGAGGACTTGGTATGATTTAACGGTCCAGATGTTTGCATTAGTAGTCCTCACTATTCTATGAAATAGTTTGATAATAAATATATTGAGGACTCCATTTGAGTTTGAATACTGTCTAGAAGACAATATTCGTATTATAACTCTCAGTTTATGTTTTGTCGTATTTTACACGACAGTTGTATTATTAAGTTGTATTTGAATTTTGTACCATGTATTTGGCGACTCAAGATGGGTGATGTATACCTATTTTGGGGGCGTCACAGTTGGTATCAAAGCTTTGGGATATGATCCCTAGCTGAGATGTGAGACTAGGACTAGGAGGGGAGAGATGGGTAATTCCTTCGCTAGCATGACCTACCTAAGTTTACTTGTTATTTAATTGGTCGGTCAGAATATATGGGTAAATATGTTGCATGTCAATTAACCCTTATTTTGTGGCAGTATTTAAAAATGACATCCGAGAATGTTGAGGATAGAAATGGAGCAAATGAGACCATGGAGACACCTCTAATCACCAACCAAGATAATGTGATGTCAGGCGAAGAAGGAATTAGAGATATCCCTGTGGTGATGGAAGAATTAATAGTTGCACCCGAGCTAGTCGTAGAGGTAGCAGCTGAGAGTGTGGAAGAAGAGGAACCTGAGGAAAATTTTTTGATCGAAATGTAGAACTGCAATATCGTATTCGTGAGTTAGAAGAACATGTTGAAGAACGGCAGACGATCGTGGAGAAAAAGGGATGCAATAATTCAAAATTCTGTTACCTGATATATGATGCTTGAACAGAAACACTCTTTGGCAGAGTGTAAGACATTAAAGTTGGAATCTGAGAATTCAAATGTCAAGGATCAGCTGAAAGAAGAAACAACTGAACGAGTGAGAATGAAGGATGCATGGGTAAAAGCCGCACGACATGTTGATGTTGTAGAAAGAGACGTCCGATCCAAAAAGGCTAAAATAGATAATGTGTATTTCTCTTTTTGGACAGCAATTGGGAGAACCCAACATCGAGTTTTGAATTACCATGTACAAAGCGGTCAACCTCAATTCGATATGGATCAAAGATTGATGATTCAGATCATGAATCAGGAGTACGATGAAGTAGTTGAGGGTGGAATAAGCCCTATATAAAAGTCAATTCCAATGGTAGTGATGACACCAAATGCTACCCCAGACAAGTCAAAGTCGGGTAGTTCAAGGGAGAGCGGTTGTCATGACTTCCCAACAATTGAGGAACCCAAATGAAGTTATCACGGGTAAGCTAATCATAAACTATTACAAAGTTTATACCTTATTTGATACTGGTTCTACCCACTCTTTTATTTCTCCTACTTGCGCTCAACGTTTAAATTTGACTCCAGAGAAATTAGACTTTGACTTGTCTGTTGAAACTCCGTTGAGAGAAAACTTCATTACATCCACTGTTTATAAGTCTTGTTTAGTTCAAATTGGTACCCTCAAATTAACTGTCGATCTTATTTCCTTAAAAATACTCGTATTTGACGTAATTCTAGGGATTGAATGGTTAATTACTCATCATACAAAAATTGATTGTTTTTGTAAGGTTGTTAGCTTTCATATTCCTAACCAACCTATAATTCAAATTCAAGCAATCAAACCATTACAATCAATCACTGTCATCTCAAGCCATAAATCTATTCGTTTATTGAAAAACGGATGTCAAGCTTGCTTAGCTCATGTCACGGATTTAAAAAAAAATACGTCAGTTTTGAATGATATTCACTACAACAAAAAAGCTTATCAATGATCAAGACATCAGTGATCGCATACAATCAGAGATAGACATCTGATCGTGACGCGTGTCGCCGATACGAAGTCGCAGATAATCGTCATTTGGAAGGACATCAACGACCACCAATATGACCAAGAATAATTAGCGATCGCAATTAGCTTAATCGATAACTGCCGCGCTATTATGACTTATCTTTGAGTCATTTGTCATGCGTGACGTGTCACACGTGTCGTGATCGATAATAATAACCGCAATGGCCGCTATATTCAAGCGATCACGATACATTAGAAGTGACCGCATCGCGATCACGATTTTTTTTTAAATTTTTGCCTATTTTATTGATTTCCCAAAAATAACCTGCTTTGTACCTGCTTTCAATCCCAACACAGTTATATATATATATATATATATATATATATATATATATATATATATATATATATATATATATATATATATATATATATATACAAGCATCCATATTAACATCCATCCAATACAATACAAAACATTCATCCATGAATAAACATTCATCCAATAAAATACAAAACATTCATCCAACACAATATAATCGATATCGTAAACATCCATATAAACTAATACAATTGTCCAAAGAATGAATCTAAAAGAGTACAAGGCTTTAAAAATCTAAAAAAAATAAGTCAGGCGCTCTTCATGGATCATCCAAATTAGGATCCTGTAATTATCAAAGTAATAAAACATATATGTTACATATAAGTAAGACATTGACTCAGAGACTATAAACATATAAGACAATGTAGCTAAACAATAAACGATATATATATATACCTGCTCCTGTTGTTGTGCTGTTGCTTCGCCGCCGCGCCTCGCCGCCATCGCTCCGCTTAACTCATCAGACTCAGAGACCGCAGATGCCCGCCCAAGATATTGAAGAAGATCACGATCCCGACAGATCGCTTCTCACATGCCGGCAGGAGTATGATAGGTGGATAACTCGATGATCGTGGTAGATCGGGTGGCGAGCCGTCGTGCAGCATCGATGGGTGGGCGTCGTCTTTGTCCTTGGCCTTTGACATAATTTTTCTTCACGATGGACGCCCTCCCATAATTCTTGATCAATCGACGGACGCGGGTGCCTTCAGGATAACGCTGCTCATTAAGCCCTTATAAGTGTCTCCGTCGGAAGATGAACAATTAAATAGTTAAAATAAATAAAAAAATACTAAAGACCATCATCGCGGTGAACAACATATTAGGTTAAAGTGAACTTATTACCGCTTATCCGAGCAAACTTTCGTGTAGACCATCGCGGGTGGCCACATACACATCCAACCAATTGATAGGTTGACCTTGAGACTGAGACTCCTATAGTTCATTTTCTCATATTATTATGTAAACATATGATATTTTAGCTACAAAAGATGATTGTAAACATAACATACGTACCCTGGCAGCAATGTGCTGCAGCTGTGATATACTGTCGCCCCGATACGTGCCTTTTGCCTTCTCGCCGTCTGATACACCTGAGGATCTGTTCGAGGCGGCAGTCTTGCGCCTCTTGACCCAACTCTCAGCTTTCCACTGGTCACACATCTCGCACCTATATATGGGTACATGCGCACCACTGTGGGCTATGCTCATGCATATACTGCTCACCCTGTCCTGGATGGTCAATCTCAGCATTGTGTAGGGCTTTTTGTCGTTCCTTGTTCAAATTATCTTTAGTTCAGATGCAGCGACTTACCGCATGTAATAGTGTCTCAATAATCGATGCTCGTAATGTCGTCCCCATCTATATCGTTTCTGCAAATAAAACAACAATAATAATATTAAAACTGTTATATTACTAAACAATATTATTTGATTAACTATGTATTATCTATTAGAGTGATAAAAAATATACCGAAATTCAAATTTCAAATCAGATCCTTATGGGCGTAGAGGTGTGCTCGCCCATGTAATCACTTGGCGTGAAGCCGCTTCAGAAGCTTATAATTGTGAAATGCACTTCACAATTTTACTATCTTGAAAATCACTACAATATACAATAATTTATATTAAAACCCTTAAATTTAAATCACTACATGTATTTTATAAAATGAAAATATTAAACCCTTATATATATATATACACGATGTTTAACTTACGTCTTTATCCGGAGGAGGACGGATTCAGATAAGAATGCGATCATCCGGATTATGGAGCCTTCTAGACATGATTAGGGCTCTCACCCAACCCGCGCTTTTTGCTGCAGGTTCAGAAGACATCTATAAATAAAAAATTTAGGATGTTAGTATAAGTTATAAATGAAAGGTACATAAACATGTCAGGGATATAGAGAACATCAGGATATGTAATTGTATGTAAACAAAAGGACAATAGGATAGGATAGTCTAGGCCACTAGGATAGTCTAGGCATGTATATTTAAGTTACTTAAGGTTACTTTTAGCATCACCAAACTTTATTTAATCATCTAACTCATTTTGACTTATCAAAGCTCACTTTAGAAGCTCGAAAAGAGAGCTTAAATTGGTTTTCTTGTTGGCTTTATTAATGACCATGTTTGGGAATCATAACTAGCATGTATGAGCAACTTTGTATCTTCTCATAATAGTCCTTTAAGGTCAGGTACTATGAATTGTCCAAAATAGTCCATTTTTGGCTTTAAAATGTGATTTTTAACAATTCTCATGCTCAAAATGGCTTGGGCTTGGTTCCTTTAGTTTGTGTAGCTTTCTTATGTCCTATTATGACTATTGAAACTTGTGTATGGGGTCCGGTATGGTGGTTCACTATTTTAGTGTTCATTGTTCTATAAAGCTTATTTTCAATGATTTTAAGCAAGAATTTGCACAACACACCATGTAGACCTTAACTAACTTAGGGAACCATTTTTACATGTTATCTATAGGCAATGTATGTACTCCTCACTATCTAACAACACTAGTCACATAAGTTGGCTATAACAAATCCCTTATAGGCACAATTTTGGCTACCAAATCCCTAATACTACAATAGAACACATATGGTCTTTAAGCATTCCTATAAACCTTAAATCACCATGAAAAGTGAAGAAAATGAAGTAACTTGACTATTTATGGGCAATATTTTTGCTAGTTTATTAATTGGTCCCTCAACTTTTTTTTTCTTAATCAAGTTACTTAACAAGGATACATATATGATTCGAGGGTCCATATCTCGAACACAACAAAAAAACATCACATATACTCATTGCCATCACATATACACTAATGCATATATGGCCATTTGACTTATATATGAAGATTTAGACAAGTATGGATATTTTAGAAACAACTCATTAATAGTGTGATTGAAGTTATGGTGCTTGTGTTTGTGTTTGTACTTTTCATTTTCTTTCTATTCTAAGCTAAGCCATACTTATAGCATACATATTAATAGTGTGTCATTTTCTTTATCTTCTCGACTATGAATTATGGAAAAACTTCTTTGAACCTTCTTCTTGATTAAATTATGGATAAACTTAATTCCTAGTTATGTTTTATGTTATACTCATGTTCAAGTTATATGGCCATTTGACTTATATATGAAAAAAATTCGGCAAAGTCTCCCCTATAATATGGACTATCCACATGCACGAGGGCATGCATACTTGACCAATTTCAGCAAAATATAATCCCAACACACAAAACAGAATGTGCACAACTATAATTCAAGGCATACATGGTCAAATTCTATTGTTATATTCTGCAGCATACATGGTCAAATTCTATTGGATACAAAGACTTGACTAATCTGATTTATTCTGTTCAGGCTTTTGTTAAATTTCAAGATATCGCGTGGGATATCCCATGTGCTTTTTATGTTATTAATTAGCGTATTTATGTATGGCTTAAGCCATACGTAATGGTTTTCCCAATGGCTTATATATGTTGTACTATATATATTAGTAGAGTATCGTATTTATGTACACAAATTAGTTAGAAATGGCATGTTGTACTATATATATATATATGTATATATTTTAGTTTTAGACGTACGTGGCACTAGCCTCTCCTTTTATTACTCTTTTTTTTTGTGTGTACGTATGATCAGAAGCTAGTAGCATCAACTTTGTTATTTCTTGTGCTGTAAAATTACTACTACCAAATAGTATCTTTTAGATTTAGTTATAAATTTGTCTCTTTTTTTAACTATTAATGGAGTACCAGCTTAATTAATTAAAGAAGTCACTAGAATAGCTTATTAAACTTCATTGGTTGATTAGAGTCCTTCGTGGGGGTAATCTTATTCTTAAAACTTACTACTAATCAAGCCAAGCGATTGATCACTCACTAATGATTAATTAAAAGGATACTATGTATATTTGATTTTTAACTTGTGTTGTCAGTACACCATAAGAAGAAGGGTATTTTGCCGGTTATTTGTTATGTCACTTATGTTGTGACCCAAAATTGATATTTTATGATATGGTATTACATATTTTAGAATAATTAAGCTCATCCACTTTAATTAGAGGTAAAACCGAAAAAAGAAGGAATTTCTTCTTCATACTTAATTTAAGGGACATTGAAGTTGTTAATGTTTTAAAAAAAATTAAGGGATTAATATTTCTACATGTAAAATGTCGCTATAGATGTATAATGACGATAAAAATCGTCGATATAGATCAATATATAACAACGATTTTTATGTTAAATTATCATTTTTTATTATGAATTTATCAATTTCCTTCTAGTTATTATATGTGCCACTTTCAAGACAAGTTGTTCATAAATTTCGTTCCTGATAAAGTAGTCTGATCCATCAAGGAATATTCTATTGCATGACCTAGCTCTTTTTTTGTCTATATATATATATATATATATATATATATATATATATATATATATATGCTCCCTTCAATTTCACATGAAAAGGTGTTATTTTTGTGCTTTATTCTTATTGCATAATTATTACAACTCTCAACTCGTTAATTTTATTGACACAGAAAAAACACAATCATTTTGGGATACATAGATCGATAGAAAAGGGTTCACAAGGAATTGGATAGGACCGAATCTTATGCTTTAATTATAAGACTTTAAACATCAGATAAAGAGAGATTATATTCTTTTGTTTCATTACCTTCACACAAAGGGCTCAAACAATTGTAAAATTAATTAGTATATATTTGGTACCACTCTCATGCATAAATTCTACATCTTAAGTATGAAAAATGGCTATTTGTACCTGCAGTGGTGTCGGCGGCGGTTGTGGTTGTGGTGGTGGTGATGGTGGGTGGCGGTTATGTGGACTGTGGTGGTGGTGGTGGTGATGGTGTGGTGTTGTGGTAGGATGTGTGGTGGTGGGTGGCGACGTTTTTCCCTCTTTTCCTCTTCTCTTCTCCCCTTCTCCTATTCTTTTCTCCTCTTTTTTTCTTCTATCGATTGAGAGTGACGAATGGAATTGGAACCGTTAATTGGAATAGATCAATGCCGCTATATCGTAATCAAGATGTCGTCGCTAATTTTAAATGATGTGGAAGTATCGGTGACGAAAGACGCGGTCGCTGATGGTGAGTGGTCGCAAATAACTAAGGCGCCAATATTTCGTGCCAATTTTTTGGAGGTAAAAAATGAACTTGCGATCGAATAGCGACCGGGTTCAGTCGCTAACATACTCTAGCGAACAAATTCAAGGGCGGTCGCTAATGGCGGTCGCTAGTAACACTTTCTGCGACCAAAAGTGCGATTCAACGATGTTTTTGGTCCTTTATTCTGACATTTTCTTGTAGTGATTTCTATTATTAATAAATTTCCTGACGTATTCCCTGAAGAACTTCTTGGCCTACCCTAGAGCGTGAAATTGAATTTTGTATCGACCTTGAACCCGATACAAAAACCCTCAAATATTTTTCACCCAAAACGAACGTAACATGCGCCAAAGTCGATGCCTCGAGCTGTTGAAAGATTACGACAATACCATTCAATACCATCTTAGAAAAAGCGAACGTCATAGCTGACGCGTTGAGTAGAATATCGTATACGAGTACGACGTTGTTAACACAAAAAAAACCCATTTCGTACGACTTACAAAAGATGGAGATAGAGTTAAATACTCCAAGAACCTACGTAAAGATAGTAAATATACGATTAGAACCGACTTTAATCGATAAAGTTAAAGCCGCTCAAGCTACAGACTCAGAGCTTATAAATGTGAAGAAGAAGGTTCAAGAGGGCGTTATTCTAGAATCAAGAATTGACGAAGAGAGGAAATCTCAACCCTCGACTTTATTGGTCTATTTGAAATCATCGATCGAGTAGGAACTGTGGCCTATAGACTCGCCTTACCGCCAAGTATGTCATGTGTTCATAACGTTTTTTTCATGTATCGATGTTACGTAAATATGTGGACGACCCAAACCACATTATTGAATTAGAACTGGACGAGATAACGAAAGATTTAACGTATGAAGAGGTACTTGTTAAAATCATGGATAAGAAAAAACTTATTCTACGCTCAAAGGTTATACCTCAAGAGTTAGAATCTGACGAGGTATCCTCACCACTTTGACATACCAGGTACATAAGTAATTTCGAGGGCGAAATTTCATAAGGAGGGGAGATTATAAGACCCCAAATTTTGTGAATAAAGATTATTTTTTCTCAAAACATTTTTTAGTATTATGGTGTGGATTTGATATAATGTTATAGTTGTGGGTAGTATTTATGAATTTTTCAAAGTATGCAAGTTATCATAAAATATTTGATTGGTCGGGGAATATTCGTTTTAACAGGGAATATTCGTACGAAGGCACAATAATTGGTGGACCCCACAACAAAATTATTGTCGGATTGCGAAAAGGACAGAAATATCTTTTTCTAAAAATAACGACAGACGTTTTACCGTTAAACTGTTGAAATACTCGGTGGTAAAAGTACAGTAATACGCGTAGTTGCATAGTAGCACACGGTATTGATTATTGATGCTTACATTAGAAGTCACTCAGTTATACTCAATTATTTCTACAGTAATTGTTGCATAGTATCGCACGTTATTTGATTCAATTATTGTCAATATTTTTATATATTATTAAATCAATAATTGAGACAACAAAGTTATTCATATTATTATTTACAATATTGACGATGTCTAGAAGTTCTGTCAAGGAGAGGTTAGGTCATCTAATTGCGCGCCAATAAGGAGAAATCCTTAACGGAAAGCCCCCTCTTTCCTGGGAATGACCTGGTTGTTAAATATTGTGAATTATAATAATGATGATAAATGTTGTTAAAAATATTGGGGTGATTTTTATGAAGTATTTGTTGTAAATATTGGCGTATTATTTGGACCCCCACTTACCCATTTTTCAAAATAATCGGGAGAAAGTTATTCAATATATATATATATATATATATAAGTGGGGCCCACATGATTATGACATTTAGGGGGGGGAGATAATGGAATTGTCACGGGTGTGTTATATGGTATAATGGACATGTTGTAGTGCTAGTCTTTGTCAACAAATAATGTTAGTATGGTCAATTTTTGATACTATAAACATTTTACTTTTTGGCATAATGTGGATTCCCTTAGACTTGATCTCATATCAGCACACTTACACTCACAATTCCCTCTGCTCCAAGCAAGCTCTTAGTTCTATTAATTGTCACAAAATTCTCATGTACCTTCTTCAAGCTGTAATATAATCCTGAAGCCTTATTTCTTGACGTATCACCACCAATCATGGGGACTGGTTGTAATAAAATTGGTAACTAGACATATATGCCGTAGGAAGAAAGGAGTATATATATATTAAGTTTTATTTTATTAGATTATAAATAGAATATATTATATTTTATTTAAATTTTTTGTTTTATTAGAATATTTTATTGCACAGTAATGAATAGTAAAATCAAATTTTTAGAAATAGGATGCATTCTTCACTGTGCGTCCGTGATTTTTATTTTTAAATAGTATCCTTACCATTCTCCTATAAATAGGATGCTTAGTTAGAATTGAAAATCACACCAGAATCAGAGAATTCTTCTTCTATAATATTGAGCGTATTTTTTTCGAGTTTTAGAAAGATTTGAGCATAGAAAACAGTAAAAGTTTTTTTCAAGAATATCTCCGCTAAACCAGTTGGAATACTCTTCTTTTCAAGGTAAGGGGTATTATTTATTTCATATTCGCTTACGATATTATTTTTTCGTATTCGTAAGAAATTTTATATCATTTAATATTCGCAAGAAATATTATATTCGTTTAATATTCGTAAGGAATATTATATTCGTTTAATATTCGCAAGGAATATTATATTCGTTTAATGTTCGTAAGGAATATTATTTTCGTTCAACAGTTCTAAGGGATGTTATTTTTGTTCAATATTCATATAAAATAATATTTTCTTCCATACTCTGTAGTATGTAAGTAATATTATTTCGTTTCAGATTCCGAATTCTATACTCATTTTGTTAAAGTTTTGGCTTCTATACTCCATAAAATTAGTAGAATATCTTTGATATTTGCGCTTCATCCAGTATCTTTTCATGGAAATATTATTCTGAGCATTCTTGATAAGTTTTAACTTTTTCATGCTGGAGTACTATTTACGGGGTTACTATTCTCGAAGTTACTATTCACGAGGTACTATTCACTTAGTTACTATTCACCCGGGGTACTATTCCTAACAAAAATTGATTTCTTTTTGGTCCAAATCATTTTTGATACAATATTATTCTTAAATTTTACTCCACAAAGCAGTATCATGTTGACAATTTGGACATTATTGAATTCTGGATAAATTAAATTATAAATATTTAAAAATTTATCATTTGCTTTCTTTTAATTGAATTCTTATATCATTGTCATCATCCTCATGCTTATATTATGTTGAAAGTCATCTGTGGCCATAGTGCATAGATGAACTTGGTATGATTATGACCAGGGATTATTCGGTATAATCATGACCGTAATGTTACAAATGATGTGGTAAAAGTTCTCATTGGCCCGTAGTGCATTGATGGAAAGTTGTTGGCATGATCATGACCATTGATGAAAATACGAATATCCTTGGCCCGTAGTGTATGGATAATTTGTGGTCAAGATACTAATGAATATCCTTGACCGTAGTGCAAGGGTGATTCGATGATGTGGATTATTTTTTAAGCTGAGTCTCAGCGGTAAAATGGATGATAAATTCTTTTTAAATCATAGAAGATAGTAGATTTCATGTTCTACTTGACTCTTCTAATGGATTGCTTGTTTCGCTGCAGTTAAACTTGATGTCTATTGTATTTTATCATTTTAACACTGTTGAAGGCTAACGATAATTTATTTTGCATTATCTTAGTCATAATATTTTGTACTGGGCTAGTTGAGCTCACCCTTTGCTTTCATTGTTCTCTTCAGGAAATGAGAATATAGCTGGGACTAGTCGAGGAATGGAGTGACGGTCCAGATGCTTTCATTAGTAGTCCTCACTATTCTATGAAATAGTGTGGTAATAAATGTATTGAGGACTCCATTTGAGTTTGAATACTGTCTAGAAGACAATATTTGTATTAAAACTCTCAGTTTATGTTTTATCAAATTTTACACGATAGTTGTATTATTAAGTTGTATTTGAATTTTGTACCATGTATTTGGCGATTCAAGATGGGTGATGTATACCTATTTTGGGGGCGTCACACTATCCGTTCGAACCTTCATAACTTTCAATCCGGGCATCCGATTGAGGCGTGTTATACCTTTTTGGAATGTTGCTGTCGAGAGATACACAATGACATGGGATAAGAGTTTGAACGAAGCCGGGAAGATGGATCCATGACTAGATCTTCAAGTCTTCAAATTCCATCCGGTGTGCTGTCTTGTGTAATAGTCACTCGGGATTTTGAGCTATGGCTCTTGTGGGACACTTTTTTATGAAATGTGGGAAGAAATGATGTTGAGACGACGTGAATGTAGTATCGAGGTGGGAAAATGATGATTTTGGCCCTCACATGGGTTATCTCCGGTTCTGTGCAGATGTCGTAGTCGTTGCTTAAGGTTATCTCTAAGATTGAGCTGTTGTGAGTATTGAATGCCCTCAGGGTTATCTCTGAGGTGCCTTGACCTCCTGGGGTTATCTCCGGGGTTGGAATTGAGTGTCCCGGGGTCGTCTCCGGGTTTTAAACTGACTATTCCAGGGTTATCTCCGGAACTGGAACTGCTTCCCTCGGGGTTATCTTTGAGGTTTGGAACTATACATCCTGGGGTTATCTCCAGGATTGAAATTGAGTATCTCGGGGTTGTCTCCTAGATTAAAAACAGAGTATCCCGAGGTTGTCTCCAGAATTGAGCTGATATGACTTCCAGGATTATCTTTGGAAGAAGATTTTACCCTCCTACAGGGTTAGTAACAGGAATGCAAAATTTCGAGTGTCTACACCATCGCCAATGAGTCTAGGCCGACGGGCTGCAGTCGCCAATGACCTTGCCGTCAATGACTATGTTGCCGATGATGATCGACGGGAGACAGGGTCGACGACTTGTGGGGCGACAAGGGTGGCGACTGGCCGGGCCTGGTCATTAATTGTGACACCCCAAATCCCAAGTTACCCAACCCACGAAGTTTGGTGTTCACGATCCACAATATAATAACATCTAACTACCCATTTAAATATAAATAGGAATATATAACTCATTAACATAAGTTGTTAATACATAAGTCCCAGGTCCACTAACCTTAACATTACAGAAATACCCCTTAGATATACAAAAAGGGTTTACAAATACAACATAATAATAAGTTCTTTATAACTACTCCAGCATCTTGCCTTTGCCTTTGTTCTTCTTTGACCCGCTGGCCTCTTCGCTCCTAAATTGAAATGTTTTATTTATAGCAAGGGTGAGCAACAAGTTTGCCCCGCAAGTTAAGACATACAATAAATGTATACGAATCAATAAGAACAAACTATCTATTTTGATAGAATGAAACCAAAGTTCGGTGAACTTTGAAATAGCTGAACAAATCGTTAATCAATAACAAGTCTTCTCGTATTCTAGGGAACACAATAGTTTGATAATGAAAGTGTACAACGCTTTCAAAGTTTCTGCGATATTCTAATGATTAATCAAGAATCAGTTCTACACAATAACAAAGTGGAATGTTTTCCAGATTTATGCTGAGCGATCCATTGGATCTAGAACTTCTACTTTCTCGGGTATCTATCAAAGATTTACTTTGATACATACGCAGAAGTATCAGATAACCATAAAGATTAAATCATACCCCTCTGCAAGTACTTAGAGCCGGCCAACTCCTTGTACCATAAATTATTCATAATACTTAGGTCGAGCGCAATGGTCGAATATACGACTTAAAAATGTTCCCTTTATATAAAAGGTTGTTCTTATCAGTCTCAGAATCATGATTTGATTTAACAACGAAATTTAATGATTTCAATTTCTATTTACTTATCGATCTAGCCGAAATAATTGGCATCGATCTATCAATAACAATTGAATTCTCTTCTCGAATCTATCAAGTTCTAATAAATGTTCGTCTAGCCATAATAATTAGCTAAGACATTTCTCAATATACTTTGACAATAAATAAGAATTATCTGTACTGTCAATTCTATCTTCTACGATTATGAATATCCAACAACAGTTATTCTACAAATGTATATTCTCTGAATCAGTAATTTAATTTGAATTATTAATCATGCACTAACTGCGAATAATCAACAATAAATTCCCTGGACATGGTATAATTAGCAATAATTAACCATTATAATAATTGAATGAATATAACTCAAGGTTGAGTTAGAAACTTTCCCAAGCGTTGATTACACATACCTACAATATATAATTAATTGCGTTCAGTAAGACCTATATTCATCAATATCGGTCTCACAATTAGCACAATCATTTATAACACGTAATAATTTGTATTTTACAATCAAACTTCTCTCCTGACATACGCATCATATATAGCCACATTAGTGTTTATAACCTATATAAACACTTAACAAGTCTAACTAGTTCAGTCTGGTTGGACTTCAGTCCATTCTCAGTGTTCTGGTCACAATATCTGACAATTAACACATTGATTGTCAATTAAAGTTGGTCTCTAAGCTTCAATATTATTTTAGATAAGTCAAATATCGTTTATAATATTTTTCTAAGCTTTTAATAATTTATAAATAATTATTATAATTTATAATAATTTTTCAAACACTTAAATCATTTTAAATGATTTAATTATCAAATAATCTTATCATTATTAATATTTAATAATATAAAAATATTAATGACATACTTGTCAAAATATTAAAGTTATTTTTAATAACGTAAAATATTTTTAAATCATCAATATTCTATTTAAATGATTCTCAAAATAATTAATATCATTTTTAAATCATCACCATTAATATCTAAATATTATTAAAATTATTATCAAAATATTAAAAGTCATTAACTATAACTTAAAATATTTTTAAAACATTTATCTCATTTTTAAATGATTTTTAAATCAATAAAATCATTTTTAACTCATTTATTTAATATAATAATAAAATAAATCTAATATCATTAATATTAATTTATTAATGAGAATTCTCCAAAAATATTGAAAATTATATTTTATAATTCAAAATATTTTCTAACATTTTATTCTTATTTAAAATGATTTTCATAATATTAAATAATTTTTCTCTAATTTATTTAATATACTAGTTAAATAAATGAAATATCATTTTATTCAAATAATTATAATTATTAAAGAAAAATGTCCCAAATAATTAAAAGTTATTTTTCGTAATTTAAAATGATTTTTGAAACCATTTTTAGTAATTTTTATAATTTATTTCTATTTTTAAATAATTTTGAATATTAGTAAATTAGAAAATAAATAAAAAATCGTTGTCAGAGGGCTTTTAGCGACACTGTTGTCGCGTTTGGTGTTCTTGAGCCTCAAGAACACCGGCGATCAGCAGTAAGGGTCAACGTCAATTCAACTTAACTTCTCGGTTTAAATTCGATTCTGGGCTAACTGAAACTTTGGTCATGTAGTGGACATGTAATACTACCATGATCAATCCTTATCTTGCTCAAAACAAATCACAACAAAGAGATCTAGCCTCTTAAACACACTGTCAGACAACTCCTGGGTTTTCCCAGAAACCCAGAACCTCGACTGGTCACTTCCCAGTACAAATTAATCTAGGTTCTGATCATTGTTTTGGTGGTTTTAGTATTCATACATGTAGTATTATTGACAAGGAACAACGAGATGTCAAGATCTCAGTCCAAAAACAACAGATCCACAATGTATCACTTGGTCAAAGTCTGTCAGAAAAAGTGTTCATACGCTTTTCTAGAATTTCTAGAAATTCAAGTCATGGACTTATGGCCTAGTTTGACCACTTACCCCGATTAATCTACTGATTATATAAACGATATGAAGCCATACATGTACAGTACAAATGTCAGGCTATAAGGTCGATACAAAACCACCCTAAAAAAGAATCAAAGATGTCAGATCTGAGCCGTCCAAAAAGCTGTCAGACGCTGATCTTGCACTTTATGGGTTACCCAAAAAGTTCATGGTCATGCCCGGTCAACGGGTTTTGACCACGAATAACTCCTGATCTAGACAATAAATGACTCTGATTCAACTTGTAGATTAAAGACAACATAACAGGCTACAGATCCAACCAATAAAACATCAAAAACAACAAACGAACAAGAATCTGTGGCTCTTGACATTAGCTTGTCAGACCACAAATTTTGTTCTTGGACAGATTTTGAAAAACACCATTTTAAGGCACTTTGATGCTATGGATATATGTTTGATCATCATAGATCAACATAAAACATCCTCTAGCAAGAATCTAAACACAAAAACACAAAATCTTTCAAAGCATACAAGATCAAAAATAAAAATTAGGTTTATACCTTTTATTGAATAATTTTAGATCTTGGCTCTCCAATCTGTTATTGATTGATCTAGGGTTGTATTTAGAACTGATATACTTAGCAATTTCGTTGGTTTAGGAGAGAGAGAGAGAGTTGGTGAGAGCAAAATAGCAAAATGGCTAATGTTTATGGACTTTCTCTCTCCAACATCTCTTATATATTGCTTGTTGTTGCTAGATCTGATGTGTTTGACGATTTTTGTTGGATTTCTAAGTCACAAAGTCAAGACATTTGGTTACCAACTAAAGTTGCTAGCAAATATTGCAAGTTACATATTAAAATAAACTAAAAGGGCATTTTGGTCATTTGTAAATTAATTTTAATGGCATTCTTGTCCAATGCACAAACCCTTAGGGTTTAACCCTAAGGTTCTAACCCTTAGGTTTTAAATCACTAACTTTCGAGGATTTTCTAAATTAGGGTTTTAATTTAGAAAATTAAAATTTTGAAACTAAAATTAGGTTTTCCTAATTAAATTAGGTTTTCTTAATCATATTAGTGATTAATAAACATATTAGGCCTTCCAATTAGGATTGGGGTTGCCTAATTAGGGTTTAAAAATCCCGAATATGAAATTAGGGTTGTAATTATAAAATTTAAAATTCCTAAATTACAATTAGGGTTTGTAAAATAAAAATTAAGATAACTAAAATATAATTAGGGTTTTCTAATCATATTAAAGTTTAATACACTCATTAGGCTTGCCAATTAGGATTAGGGTTTCCTAATTAGGGTTTTAGGATTCCCGAATATGAAATTGGGGTTTCCCGGCTTTCGATTAGGGTTTTTAACGGTACGTTAGGGTTTCTTGTTCTGAGATTAAGGTTTCTAATCCCATATTGGGGTTTACTAATTTTAAGCTTTATCCGATCAATCATTGATTAAAATTCTAAACAATACAAACACGTACTCATTAATATAATTATTCTAATTATATTTTCTATTGAATCCCTATCCGAAAATTAGGGTTAGGGTTTCTAATCTTGTTAAGCACAACTCTACTCAAATTTATTAGTCAATACACAAATTGACCTCCTCGAGACTCGTATCACAGATACTTGTCACAAAATTGATAATTAATATTAATATTAATAAAAAATAAAAAAATTATTCATAAATTTTGATTATTCGAAATCCCAGGTTATCACATTCACCCTTCCTTAAAAGGATTCCGTCCTCGGAATCACCGCTTTCTTATTCTCTACAATCTTTTAAAGTTGTATCATCAATTCATTTTTATCAACACAATATTCATTTGTGTTTAAAATTCTAACCTGTGACTTGAATCTATAAAAGAAAATAATTCACAGTAATTATCTAACTCAATATTACTCGCGTAATTAAATTTCTAAACAAAATCATTACCTGTTGCGACCTCCTGAGCAGCCACTACATCTTGCACCGTCATATTGAATGCACGGGCCGATGGTCTTCCTGGCTGTGCAGGTCCTCGAATCGCCAAGGTTCCGCCACCGGGTCCCTTGTTGCCACTTTCCTTCTCAGCATTCCTCTTTGGATAGTTCCGTACCTTATGGTCAGTTGATCCACAGGCATAACAACCTTGTATCTTCTTTGAACAGGGACAATTGGGCGACATGTGCCCCTCTTGCCCGCAGTTATAGCAAACTCCCTTCTTCTTCAGGCAAACTCCAGCATGGTTCTTCCCACAATTCAAACATTGCTCCCTTCCTTTCCTATGATCTTCTGTTTTATTACCCGACTGGGTATTCTCACTCCATTTCCTCTTATTCGGATTACTACAACCACTGCTTCTACCATCATTGGTCTTCTTCTTCTCTTGATGAAATCGAGACGCAACTCCGCTCCCTCCTTCAGTAATTAACACTTTCTCCATCAAAGCCGCGAACGTATTGATCTGCAATACCATTGTTGCTTCTTTTTTAGTCCTAACAAAAGAGCTCTAACTCATGCAAGCATACATGCGTCAACAAGCAATACAAAGCAAGTAAAGTATCGATCCCA
The DNA here is from genome assembly GCA_020205615.1 of Panax quinquefolius. Lineage (NCBI taxonomy): Eukaryota > Viridiplantae > Streptophyta > Magnoliopsida > Apiales > Araliaceae > Panax > Panax quinquefolius. The sequence continues at coordinate 102,642,975 of CM035167.1, read as the reverse complement.
AAGAGAAAGTTGTTTAATTCAAATCACTATTCATTAATTAATTCACTATATTTATATGCTCAAACTAATGACTAAGATTGGTTTGGTCTCGAATTGCAAATAGCAATAAAAATAATAATAACACGGAATAAATCAAATCTGGAAATAATGGGATCCTAACTTCATTTAATACTTCATTCAATCGCCACTATCATGCATGACTTGTTCACATATCATAGGAAAGTAGCCAAGAGCACTAAAAGAGTATTAGCCATTTTTCAATGCACTAAGACCTACTTATACAGCATCCACAGTTGATAGACTCTATGTAATCATCAATATAACCAGCATCACTATATGTCTATGTGAAATTGCAACTATATTGACATTAAGTTCAAGCCCTTATTCTAACTTATATGGTGAAACAGTATATGTCTATCTGGTTCACGAAATACATAAGCTATATAACACAGCCCTATATACGTATACTATCATGATTAAAATCCATATTTTCATGTTCATTGTCAATTCCATACAAATACTGAAATGAATGGTGATCAAGCATTCATACATACAAAACAATCATGATAGACATCCCATATGATATGTAAAACAACCCTGCATTTAAGCATGCAATCAAACTACATATTAAAATCCGTTAGAATCCCATAATGGAGTTTAGTTCATGACTGAACCAAAAGCCATTATAGGATCAAATCTAAACATGATTACTAAACAAACAATTGAAAGATGAAAGATAGAAACAATCAAACCCAATTGCTGAATATAGATCAACATTCAAATCCTCATAAGATTCCAGCAAAATAATACTAATAAACCCACTCTGGTAGAAAATCCCAAGAAGAGGTAGAAAAGTAGAGTTTTGGCCTCCTTCTACGTTGGAATCTCTCCGAGAGAGTACACCCTAATTACGATGTAAAAAGTACGTAAAACAAATGAATAATTGTCCAATGATACCCCTGACACCAGTCAGGAATCATTTTAAATCAACTACAACCATTTTAATTGAAAAATAAAATATAACAAATTAGCAGCTTCAGGCCTCGCGCGCTGCCGCGTGCTCCTCCAGCTTGTTATGCCCGCGGCCGCGAGACTTGCAGTAAGTTTTTATGTTCATCCGGTCTCTCGAGCGGGCGCGCGCTCCCTAGGCTTGTCCTTCTCGCGGCCGTGCAACTTGCAGTAGGTTCCCTGGTCTGGCTGAGTACTCGCATGGGCGCGCGCTTCCAAGCTCTTTCTGCCGCGCGGCCTGCAGTTGATGTCTTCTGATTCTGATCCTTGGCTTGGTTCTACAATGCTGCTGCTGCTACTAATATGTCTTATGTCTATTCATGCTTGTCCATCCATGTTCCACTCAATCCTACGCCATGCACATCCTATCTTTTGCCTCGTCTCACGCATCCATTAGCCTCATGCCCTATAATGTGATGCCCCCAAAATTAGGTATACATCACCCATCTTAGGTCGCCACTTACATGGTACAGAATTTAAATACAACTTACTAACATAAGCGCCGTGTACAATATTTATAAAGCGTGAGTTTAAATACAAATATCGCGTCTACTAGATATTATACAAACTCAAAAGGAGTCCTCATTACAATTATTATCACACTATTTCACAGAATAGTGAGGACTACTAATGCTATCTTCGGGACCATCACTCGTTTCCCCGACTCGTCCCAGCTATATTCTCATTTCCTGAAGAGAACGGTGAAAGAAAGGGTGAGCTCAACTTGCCCAAGAAGAAATATTATGACTAAGATAATGCGTAATAAATTATCAATAGTCTTCAACAATGTTAAACCGATAAAATACAATAGACAACCGGTTTAATCTGCGGTGAATATGCAATCCATTAAAAGAGTCAAGTAGAAAATAAAGTCTACTATCTTTTAGGTTTTAAAGGTTTTTATCATCTTTATATAATTTGAGACTCAAACTTTAATAAATATTCCACATCATCGAATCACCCCTCGCACTACTGGCCGAGGATATTCTTTAGTATCACGACCACAATTATTCATGCACTACGGGCCAAGAATATTTGTGTATTCATTAATGGTCATGATCATGCCAACAACTGTGCACCAATGCACCACGACCACTGAGGATTTTTATCACATCATTTGTAACATTACGGTCATGATTACACCGAATAGTCTCTGGTCATAATCATACCAAGTCCATCTATGCACTACAGGCCACAGATGACTTTCAACATAATAAAAACATGAGGATGATAACAATGACATAAGAATTCAATAAAACAAGTTCAAGAATTATTTTATCCAGGAATTATTAACGTCCAAATTATCAACATGATCTTTGTTTTGTAGAGTAAAATTCAAGAATGATCGGAAGAATATTTCCATGAAAAGATCTTTGGATGAAACGCAAATATCAAGGATATTCCACTAATTTCATGGAGTATAGAAGTCAAAGTTTTAACCATTTGGGTATAATAAAGAATAGAATAACAAAAGAAATCACCATGCATGCGATAGACCGCAGACAGCGAGTTATTCCAACAGAATAATAAATAACGGAAACGGTCCCACAGAAGCGCATGCACAGGATGTTCCAATGAATAATAAAGAATGGAACCAGTCGGGCGTAAAACACACATGCATGGATGTTCCAATGAATAATAATAAAGAGCGGAACCAGTCGGGTAAAAAACACATGACATGGATGTTCCAATGAGTAATAATAATAAAGAGCGGAACCGGTCCGATTGTAAAACACACATGATGAGGATGTTCCAGCGAATAATAATAGAAGAATGTCACCAAGTATAGGGTAAACCATGTATCTGAGTTATTCCACGCAGAATAATAAGCAATGGAATAACAACAGTTCTCTTCATGAATAAAGAAAGAATAACACCCCTTACTTTTGGTAGGAGATTGAATCTTTGCGGCGGTGTAGTAACAAAATACTCTTCTTATTTCTCTCTTATTCTCTCTATACTTTCTCTCTCTATAGCTTGAATGAATTCGTGAAAATAATGAAGCACTAGGCCTCTATTTATAGAAGATTTCTAGCTTAGCACCGCCGTGTGAAAAGGCAAGTGGTGACGCGATCGATGATGTGAAAAGAAAAGTGGTTTGGCCTTTTGTAATGTGAAACGACAAGTGGTTCGGACTTTGTAATGTGAAACGACAAGTGGTTCGGACGTCGTAATGTGAAACGACAAGTGGTTCGGACGTCTGGTAAAGGTAATTACTATCGACGAAGGTAATTACTATTCACAAGGGTAATTACTATTAACTTGAAGGTAATTCTTATTCACAAGGGTAATTACTTATTAACGAAGGTAATTACTATTGACGAAGGTAAATACTATTGACGAAGGTAATTACTATTCACAAAGGTAATTACTATTCGACGAAGAGACTCTTAGATGATGACATATGAGCCCCCATAAAATAATCAAACTTACCACAAATCATTTTATTTTTAATCAACACATATTTAATCTTTCAACAATTATTAATCATTTATAACTTATCGTCTCAATTATTGATTTAATACTATAACATATTATACGAGATGATATTGTGACAATAATTGAATCAATAATATAAGAGATATGATGCGGTAATTATGTAGCAATAATTAAGCATATTTGAGTGACTTCTCACGTAAGCATCAATAATCAATACTGCAGTGCTACTTATGCAACCACGCCAGACATTCTTTGTACTTTTACCACCGGGTAGTTCAAGCAGTTTTAACGGTAACACCTCCGTAGTTATTTTTATAAAATATTTTTGTCGTTTTCTCAATCCGACAATAATTACATTGTGGGGTCCCAATGATTGAGTAGTTGCATTTAATATTCCCTAACAAAAAGAATATTCCCAGACCAAACGAATATTTTATAACAACTTGCATACTTTGCAAAATTTATAAATATTACCCACAACTATAACATTATATCAAATTTATTCCATAATATTCAAAAATAATATTTATAGAAAAATTCATCTTTATTTATAAAAGTTGGGGTCTTACATATAACACCACCAAATTAGGCCAATTCATGTACTTATTCACCAAAAGGAGTTTTAAGTATGCGAAATGCAAATTAACATGAAATGCAGCTAAAATCTACTAAAAAGTACTTGAGATGGGCACAGTTCGCATGAATTGGTACTCCATAAGTAGGTGTAAAACCTACTTATCAAATACCCTCAAACTTGAACCGTTGCTAGCCCTCAAGCAATGTACACGAATAAACAATAAAAATGCAACTATATTACTATGCAACTAAATTTTTTGTGAACTAATCTCACATTGTCCCAACTACCATAGAAATTCAGTCCAATTTGCCTGAGCGAATTTTTTTTTTTTAGATTTAAGAATACAGATTCAAATCAAACTGCAGGCATAATGTCATACACTCAGATAATTCAAAAATGTTATAGAGATGTTGTGTGTATGTGTGTGTTGTGTTCGCTAAAACTTGATTTAGGCACAGAATACTCATGCTATATTGCTCAAACAGAAAATTATAGTTGAAATCAAGACTTATGTATATGTATGCAACCAAGACTATTCCAACATCTTAAAATAAACTAAGGTTCAACAATGGGTTTAACTTCTTTATTTCTACCTACGAGGGCGACTTTTGCACTTTCTCGCGGTGTTTATTTCCATTTTTCTTTTCTTTTCTTTTTTTTTCTTCATGACTGTGCAATGTCTTACTCCATTAGGCACACTGCAACCCCTTAGCGAGCTTTCAACCAACGACTCTCAGACCATGAAAGACCTTAGGGCGCTAGGTGTAGAGACAATCCCCTCGGGCGTACTTACTCAAGTAGCCAGGGCCCCGAAATAAGACTAGCCACGTTATTGCTATTCTTCTTTTCTTTTTCTTTTTTTTTATACACAGATACCCATGTTTTCCCAAAGTTTAAAAATCAATGTTTTATACAGTCTATATTCACTTTTCACATATTCCCTTTTTAAAACTACACTTTTCTATCGAGCATTGCAACACATGCTTCCTATACCTACAAGCGATTGTGAACACATTTGTGCAAACCGACAGGATTTAAACAACATTATGAATCTCATTATGTCAAACATTATATCTAAGCTCGTATTATCCCAAATACTCAAAACTCATTTAACAGAAATTCACTATCATCATTGGCTAGACAAAATAAAATTATATGGCAAGAACTGTGAGATATGCAAACTAAACATGACAATTATATGCTAAAATATAATCTAAACATGCAACAACTATAAAAATTAAACTAATCATGCAAAACTATATGCAACTAAAAATACTACCCATAACCCCAAACTTAAAATATTCAATGTCCCAATTGAATGAAGGTAAAGGGTACGAAAACTCCCCTAATTATCGGTGGTGCCACCCTCCTCGGGTGGTGAATCCGGTGGTGGATATGGTGTTGCGGTTCCGAACTAGGCCATTCTTGTGTTGTTCCTTATTGTGCAAACGCTTCGACTAGGCCCTTGTGAGTCCCATCGCAAATGTTTCCAAATTATCGTACATGGCATCGACCTTGCGCTCCAACCTTCGGAGCTGGCGATCGCCATGGGTGGCACGTGCGTACGTGGATGGGCCCGCCTCTTCTGTTTGCAGGGGTTGTTGTGACGGCTCTGGAAAAGTGAGCTGCATGATGAATCCTCGTCCGCGTGGGTGCGGTATACCACCTGCCCAGTCCTCGAATTTTTCGATCGTGGCATGCGTAAAATCCTGGCTTGGGTATTGCATTTGCTCATTGCCCCAGTTGCATCCCTGATTAGCACCAAGCAGGGCAACCATGGATGCGTGTGGAATGCTCCCAATTGTCCCCCCCGTAGATAGTGCAACATATTCTTATGAATGAGATTACCAATGTCGATGTACTTTTCGATGATTATGCCCCCACAGAATACGTGCCCTCTCCGCTGTTATTTCATGTTGGTGGGCAGAAGGCATGAGTTTGGCACATATGAACAAGTTCCACGCTTTTGCATAGCGATTTAGGGCTGTAGCTGGGAATATACGCGGCTGTGTTGTGCCAACTTTATATGTCCATTTCGTACCCGTCACACATAACTCTGCGATAATCAACTCCATGTCGGTTTCCAAATGAGCACCGGTTACCCAATTAGCAGCCCCCACTGGCGGTGCATCAGTAATTTTGAAAATTAATCAGATAGCACGGGGTCTGTAATCTACCTCGATACCACGAACCAGAGATATCCCGCTCATAGTGACCTTGGCATTGGCATAGAACTCACGGACTATGCTCATAGGAATGGGCGTTGGAGTAGCAGTCAGTCCACCCCAGCCTCTCTCTCGAATCATGGCGCACAACTAGCCATACTGCCCCTCCGGCTTGAATCCTCGCTCCTTGACGAACGTTTTCGCCACAATGTGGTAGTACTCTTGTTAAGCTTCCAAGTTGAGGAACTTGGTGTGATCCACAATATCAGCCTCTTGACTGCCCGAAGAGGATGAAGAAGACGACGCAATAGACCGTGCTCGTTTAGGCCCCATTAGTATTTGCTAGAGATTGCATAGATTATATGATGGAGAATGAAGAAAAGCTTGAAAAATTGCTACCCCCAATACTCGTTTCTGCAATCTAAATTGGAACCCTAGCTTTATAGTGCACTTTGGAGAAGTTGAGGAGATATGGACTTTGAATGAGGAGAGAATCGTGGCTAAGTGAGAGATTTACGGTAAAAACTTGTAACTGATAGATAGATAGCGACGTTAGTTATGGAGAAGGAGAGAATTTCGCATCTGTTATTATTCCAAATGAGAGTCCAAATGGTCCACAACTCTTTTTTTAAACTATTCATATCTGTCTTAATCCGGTGTCGTCATGGTTGTTATCGAAATTTGTATTTGGCCTTGCGCATGCGAGACTTGCGAGAATGTTTTGTTGGCTTTGATTAACTTGGCCTTGGTATGCATGAGTTTGTTTATGCTTCATGGGCCTTAGCATGCATGCTGACATCTTGATATATGCAATGCTAAATTTCAATTCCACTCTGCCTATTAGTGATACTGTCCAATGATGGTTCCTGCATAGACATTAATGCACCTTGTTAAGGCATGACTTAGTGGTCACATAATGCCAACATCTTACAAATATTCGCAAAGCAAGTCTTGCTACACGTTTAAGTATGAACATCTAATACCCTATTAAAAATGACTTCGATATAACTACTGAAATAATCCAAGATGAATAACTAAAAATAAATCAAGGGGGATAGAAATAATGGGTTGCCTCCCATCCAGCGCTAAGTTATAGTCAATTAGCTTTACTCTTTCTGAGTTTTATGTCACAGATAGAATTGAGGTGCCTTCCTTCTTGTCCGTCGCACCCCAAAATTTAATGACTTCATCTTTCGTCAATGGCTCTACCTTCAACTCTGAAATTTTACCCATTGCACACCTCAACGGTCCATAATTCCTCAATTTCTGTATCTCATCCTGTAGGCCCCAATCCACCACGTCAACCAGGAAGCACTCTTCTTCATCCGTTGGTAACTTGATTGCTTTAAAGACGTTGAAAGTGATCTCTTGATCCTGGACACGCATAGTGAGTTCACCTTTTTGCACATCTATCGACGTTCTGCCTGTGGCCAAGAATGGTCTCCCCAGAATTATTGGTATGCTTTTGTCCTCCTCGCAGTCTAGAATGATGAAGTAAGTTGGAAAAATAAAATTGTCCACCTTAACCAACACATCTTTAACAAGTCCCCGTGGATATGTGATGGATCTGTCAGCTAACTGTAATGCAATATTTGTCGGCTTTGGATCTGGCAATCCCAATTGGTTAAACACTGACAAGGGTATCAAATTTATGCTTGCCCCAAGATCACATAAACACTTACTGAAGTTCATCTTTCCAATGGTGCATCGGATTGTGAAGCTGCCCGGATCCTTCAGCTTTGGAGGTAATTTCTGCTGAAGCACTGCATTTCATTCCTCTGTCAAGGCTACCATTTCAAACTCATCTAGTCTCCTTTTCCTTGACAGTATACCTTTCATAAACTTGGCGTAGCTGGGCATTTGTTCCAATGCCTCGGCGAACGGTATGTTGATCTGCAGCTTTTTGAATACCTCCAAGAATTTGTTGAACTGTTTATCTTCTTTTTTTTATTTAATCTCTGCGGATACGGAACTTGAATGTGAATTGGTGGTAATGGACTCTTAAGCTTCTCCTCTGAACCTGTTCTATCTTTTTCTTCTTGTTGACCCTCAGATTTCTCTAAATTTTCTTTCTCAGTAGCTGGCTCCTCTGCCTCGCGCGGCCTCGAGCTCTCCTTCGTGCAATCTCGCGTGGGCGCACGATTAGCAGTACCTGACAAATATTTCCCAGATCTCAATGTGATCGCTTGACACTGTTCCTTCCCTTTTCTTCTTGGATTTGTCTCCGTATTACTTGGCAATGAACCCTGGGGCCTGTTAGTAAGTATATTCACCATCTGCCCCATTTGAGTTTCCAGATTCTTTATAGCCACTACTTGGCTCTTGATCATAACTTCTATGCTTGCCATGTATTTCATCATCATCTCCTCCACTTCTGATTTCTTTTCTTACTGAGGTGCAGCTGGAGTGTGATGTTGCTGTTGTTGTTGAGAAAATCCCGGCGGAAAAAGTGGTCTAGGAATAAACTGTGGATGTGTTGTCTGTGTCTAAAACTGATTATTTGATGGAAACTGATTCTGCTGATTCCCTTGATTATTCGACCAACTAAAGTTTGGATGATTTCTGTTGTTGGGATGGTATGTGTTCTGAAATTGACCTTGGTCTTTTCTATAGTTGCTCAAATATTGCACTGATTTGGAGCTGATAGCACATTGATCCGTCGAGTGTGATCCCACACAAATCTCGCATACGAATGCAACCATCTTTACTTTTCCTTCTGCCAAAATATCTATCTTCTTTGCCATGGCTTCCATCTGTGCTGACAACTGAGTAATAGCATCAACCTCTAACACACCTGCAACTTTGGTCTGTGGCATTCGAGATGTAGGATTCTGAAAATCATTCGATGCCATTGTCACGATAAGGTCATAGGCTTCCTCATAGTTCTTTGCCCATAATGCCCCTCTTGCTGCTGCATCTACAATCGGTCTTGATGGCCATCCCAATCCATTATAAAACGTGTTGATCACCATCCAATCTGGCATACTGTGATGTGGACACTTCCTCAGCATTTCTTTGTATCTCTCACATGCTTCATATAAGGACTCGCCCTGTTGTTGCTCAAACTAAGAGATAGTTGTCCTCATCTTTGCAGTCTTAGCCATTGGGAAGAACTTAGCTAAAAATTTCTGTGCTAAGTCCTCCCAGGTAGTTATAGATCCTGTTGGCAAAAAATGAAGCCAACTTTTTGCTTTATCCCTCAATGAGAATGGAAGCAACCTTAGTCTAATAACATCTTCCGTCACACCATTGTATCTGAATGTATCACAAATTTTGATGAAACTTAACAGGTGTTCATTCGGATCATCATGTAGCAAAGACACCCCAAATGAATGTATTACGCACCATTTGAAGAGTGCGGTTTTTATCTCGAATGTATTGGTCGCTATCATTTGATGCGACTATGTTGGGTGTAGTACATTAATATTGGGCATGGAATACTCCTTCAGAGCCCTATGCTCCTCTCTTTTATCTTCTCCTTATGCTTCGGCTGCCATGTTAGCTGTCGTATTTTCCAACTGTACTTGTAAATTTCTACGAACACCCGCTTTCCAACCTCTCCCGTTAATGTTATCACGAGCAGTGTTAGAGTGCAGGTTGGATGACCAGCGTCTTAGCGTAAAAACTTATCCAAAAACCTGAAACAAAAATAAAAACTGAAATGAGATAAGACTAGAATTGTCTAAGTCATACAATATAGCTTAAACTAATGATAATAATACTAAATTAAACGCCTGTCCCCGGCAACGGCACCAAAAACTTATTGCCTCTTTTTTAGTCTTAACAAAAGAGCTCTAACTCATGCAAGCATACATGCGTCAACAAGCAATACAGAGCAAGTAAAGTATCGATCCCACAGAGAAAGTTGCTTAATTCAAATCACTATGCATTAATTAATTCACTATATTTATATGCTCAAACTAATGACTAAGATTGGTTTGTTCTCGAATTGCAAATAGCAATAAAAATAATAATAACATGGAATAAATCAAATCTGGAAATAATGGGATCCTAACTTCATTTAATACTTCATTCAATCGCCACTATCATGCATGACTTGTTCACATATCATAGGAAAGTAGCCAAGAGCACTAAAAGAGTATTAGCCATTTTTCAATGCACTAAGACCTACTTACACGACATCCGAGATGATAGACTCTATGTAATCATCAATATATACAACATCACTATATATACATGTGAAATTGCAACTATATTGACATTAAGTTCAAGCCCTTATTCTAACTTATATGGTGAAATAGTATATGTCTATCTGGTTCACGAAATACATAAGCCATATAACACAGCCCTATATACGTATACTATCATGATTACAATCTATATTTGTATGTTCATTGTCAATTCCATACAAATACTGAAATGAATGGTGATCAAGCATTCATACATGCAAAATAATCATGATAGACATCCCATATGATATGTAAAATAACCCAGCATTTAAGCATGCAATCAAACTACATATTAAAATCCGTTAGAATCCCATAATGGAGTTTAGTTCATGACTGAACCAAAAGCCATTATGGGATCAAATCTAAACATGATTACTAAACAAACAATTGAAAGATGAAAGATAGAAACAATCAAACCCAATTACTGAATATAGATCAACATTCAAATCCTCATAAGATTCCAGCAAAATAATACTAATAAACCCACTCTGGTAGAAAATCCCAAGAAGAGGTAGAAAAGTAGAGTTTTGGCCTCCTTCTACGTTGGAATATCTCCTAGAGAGTAAACCCTAATTACGATGTAAAAAGTACGTAAAACAAATGAATAATTATCCAATGATACCCCTGACACCAGTCAGGAATCGTTTTAAATCAACTACAACCATTTTAATTGAAAAATAAAATAAAATAAATTAGCAGCTTCAGGCCTCGCGTGCGGCCGCGCGCTCCTCCAACTTGTTATGCTCACGGCCGCGAGACTTGCAGTAAGTTTTTATGTTCAGTGGGTCTCTCATGGCAGCACGCGCGCCCCTAGGCTTGTCCTTCTCGCATGACGCCTGACTTACGATGGGTTCCACTGGTTCTGGTGAGTACTCATTGCGGTAGCGCGATTCCAAGCTCTTCTACTGCTTGATGCTGCGAGTTGATGTCTTGATTACGCTCCTTGGCTTGGTTACGCAATGTTCTTCTTGCTTCTTGAAATGTCCTATGTCTATTCATGTTTGTCCATCCATGCTCCACTCAATCCTACGCCATGCACATCCTATCTTTTGCCTCGCCTCACGCATCCATTAGCCTCGTGCCCTATAACACCACAAAATTAGGCCAATTCCTGCACTTATTCACCAAAAGGAGTTTTAAGTATGCGAAATGCAAATTAACATGAAATGCAGCTAAAATCTACTAAAAAGTACTTGAGATGGGCACAGTTCGCATGAATTGGTACTCCATAAGTAGGTGTAAAACCTACTTATCAACCTCTGCCTTGTTGAATATCCCCAGTTTCAGTCTGTTCTCAAATCTTCTCGCCTTTCTCGCCTCTGTGTCCACTTGATGAGGTGCAAATCTTGCCAGCTCATTGAATTTGGTAGCATATTCAGATACCGACATGTTCTCCTGCTTAAGTTCTAAGAATTGAACTTCCATCCTGGATTGTATACTCGGTGAGAAGTAGTTCTCAAAGAACAGTTCCTTAAATCTTGTCCATAACACCACCGTTGTACCAGCTCTGGCCTGATTAGTCTCCCACCAGTAATTATCTTCTCCCTTCATTAAGTATGTCGCAAAAGCCATCTTCTGTTCTTCTGCCACTCGCGAAATGACGAATGCTTTCTCCATCTCCTTCACCCAAGTTTGGGCTTCAATCGGATCTGTGGTCCCTTTGAATTTAGGTGGTCCTACCGCTTTAAAGTCCTTGAAGTTAGCCAATCTATCAGCTGGCTAATTTCTCGCTCTTCCTCTTACTAGAGCCCTATTTTCCATAGCTTCGGCTATCATATCTGCAAAGTTTTGAATCAGGTCAGCTTGACCTCCTTCATTATTTACCGATTGCTCTTTCCCGTTGGTTTCGATTCTGTCGTCTAGGCAGCATGATCTGATTTAAATAAAAATCTTATATTAATTCTCACATAATCGCATATTTATTCAAATAACACATAGTACATTTAGTACTTCACATATTACTATCCCTTTTTAAATCATATCAGGATTATTAACACAACTTTACACAAAAAGTTGCTATTCTCCATTCACACACAGTTATTACCAGTTCATTAAACTTACCACACTTATGAGTTCAGGAACTTGCCACAATTATATGAGTGTATGAACTTATCCTAATCAGACCTTTGGCATCCATTCGCTGAGGGGTTCAAAACATTTCATATAATTATGAGTAATTAACTTACCATAAGTATGAGTTCTAAGAACACACAAATTAATCTTAATCTTATATTCATATAGAAAATAAAGATTTCATTCATACAAACATATTTATTTACATATGCTTAAACATCGTTTTTGATATTACAACACTTAATATCATAATCTTCTACCAAAAGATACTAACGCTCAAACTTAAGCTGTCTACCGACCACTCCCTTCACCAGTCTTCTTCTTGTTGGGACACTTGTTGAATCCGTGACCCGTTTGCCCACATGAAAAACACTTCCTCAAATTTGGCTTAGGACAATGCAGAGAAATATGTCCTTTCTGCTTACAATTGAAGCACACATTCTTCCACATCATGCATTCTCCCGCGTGAGTCTTCCCACACTTACTACATGTTTGCTTCTTCTTCGGGTTTGACTTTTTAGAATTAGGGCTGCCGTTGTCCCTCTTTCTCTTTTTCTTGTCTTTTTGTTGCTTGATTATCCCTTTAGACGATCCACCACCTTCCGCCTTCATCCTTCCTACCTGCGCCTTAGGCTCGTTCTGTTCTTCAGTCATTTCGCGTAATGCCCGCTCCGTCTTCCACAACTCCTCTAGAAGAAACACTTTACTTCAGAGTTCCTAGACTTCTGCAGATAGTTGATCTTGTTCTCCAACTTTGCTCTTATTCACTTTCTCCATCTTAGCTTCTTCAGACTCTGCCTCCTCATCTCCACTCAGATACATCTCGGGATAATTGTCATGATCACTCCCTAGATTGACCATGGGTTCGTCTTCTCCCAACTTCTCAACTGATTTGATTTGCGCTGGCACCTCGGCTTCTGGCATTGGTGCAACAGCTGCTAGCATCTTCGCACTCATTTGATCTTCTCTAAACATCCTACAATCAGTTTAAATAACTTGATTAGTACTTCACCAGTACAAAAATTCTCACACTATGTGTCCACATATCTCACTATTGATGTACTTCGGCAATCCCTCACTTAGAACTCTACATAAGTTTTCTCTATCTCACGTATCGTTATAATCCTAGGGTTTTCCCCCACCCCACTTAAGGTTTATAACCTACAGCTCTTCTACTAACTGGTGACACCTTGGTCACTACAGCTTTGATATCAACCTGTGACACCCCCAAATCTAGGTTACCTGACCCCCGAGTTTGGTGTTCACGATCCACAATATAATAACATCTAACTACCCATTTAAATATAAATAGGGATACATAACTCATTAACATAAGTTGTTAATACATAAGTCCCAGGTCCACTAACCTTAACATTACAGAAATACCCCTTAGATATACAAAAAGGGTTTACAAATACAACATAATAATAAGTTCTTTATAACTACTCCAGCATCTTGCCTTTGCCTTTGTTCTTCTTTGACCCGCTGGCCTCTTCGTTCCTAGGTGAAATCTTTTATTTATAGCAAGGGTGAGCAACAAGTTTGCCCCGCAAGTTAAGACATACAATAAATGTATACGAATCAATAAGAACAGACTATCTATTTTGATAGAATGAAACCAAAGTTCGATGAACTTTGAAATAGCTGAATAAATCGTTAATCAATAACAAGTCTTCTCGTATTCTAGGCAACGCAATAGTTTTATAATGAAAGAGTACAACGCTTTCAAAGTTTCTGCGATATTCTAATTAATAATCAAGAATCAATTCTACGCAATAACAAAGTGGAATGTTTTCCAGATTTATGCTGAGCGATCCATTGGGTCTAGAACTTCTACTTTCTCGGGTATCTATCAAAGATTTACTTTGATACATACGCAGGAGTATCAGATAACCATAAATATTAAATCATACCCCTCTGCAAGTACTTAGAGCCTACTGACTCCTTGTACCTATATTATGCATAATACTTGGGTCACAATGATAATTGAATATATGACTTAAAATGTTCCCTTTATATAAAAGGTTGTTCTTCTCGGTCTCGAGAATCAAGATTTGATTTAACAACGAAATTTAATGATTTCAATTTTATTTACTTATCGATCTAAATAAATAATTGGCATCGATCTATCAATAACAATTGAATTCTCTTCTTGAATCTATCAAGTTCTAATAAATGTTAAATCAGCGAATAATTAGCTAAGACATTTCTCAATATACTTTGACAATAAGCGAGGAATTATCTCAGATTGTCAATTCTATCTTCTACGATTATGAATATCCAACAACGGTTATTCTACAAATGTATATTCTAGAATCGGTATTTCAATTTGAATTATTAATCATGCACTAACTGCGAATAATCAACAATAAATTCCACGGACATGGTATAATTAGCAATAATTAACCATTATAATAATTGAATGAATATAACTCAAGCTTGAGCTAGAAACTCGCCTTAGCGTTGATTACTGACTACTGATATAATTAAGCTGCGTTCAGTAAGGCCTATATTCAATGATGTCGGTCTCACAATTAGCACAATCATTTATAACACGTAACACTGTATTTTACAATCAAACTTCTCCTAGACACATTACCACATAGCCACATTAGTGTTTATAACCTATATAAACACTTAAAAAGTCTAACTAGTTCGATCTGGTTGGACTTCGGTCCATTCTCGGTGTTCTGGTCACTTTATCCGACAATTAACACATTGATTTTCAATTAAACTTGGTCTCTAAGCTTTAATATTATTTTAGATAAGTCAAATATCGTTTATAATATTTTTCGGAAGCTTTTAATAATTTATAAACAATTATATAATTTATAATAATTTTTTAAACACTTAAATTATTTTTAAATGATTTAATTATCAAATAATCTTATCATTATTAATATTTAATAATATAAAAATATTAATAACATAATTGTCAAAATATTAAAGTTATTTTTAATAACATAAAATATTTTTAAATCATCAATATTCTACTTAAATGATTTTTAAAATAATTAAAATCATTTTTAAATCATCACCATTAATATCTAAATATTAATGAAATTATTATCAAAATATTAAAAGTCATTAATTATAACTTAAAATATTTTTAAAATATTTATCTCATTTTAAATGATTTTTAAATCAATAAAATCATTTTTAACTCATTTATTTAATATAATAATTACATAAATCTAATATCATTAATATTAATTTATTAATGAGAATTCTCCAAAAATATTGAAAATTATATTTTATAATTCAAAATATTTTCTAACATTTTATTCTTATTTAAAATGATTTTTCATAATATTAATCATTTTTCTCTAATTTATTTAATATACTAATTAAATAAATTAAATATCATTTTATTCAAATAATTATAATTATTAAAGAAAAATGTCCCAAATAATTAAAAGTTATTTTTCAGAATTTAAAATTATTTTTAAAACCGTTTTTAGTAATTTTATAATTTATTTCTATTTTTAAATCATTTCCGGAATATTCAGAAATTAGAAAATAAATAAACCGTCGTTGTAGGGCTTTAGCGACACTAAGTGTCGCTGTTGGTGTTCTTGTGCCTCAAGAACACTGACAGTCGACAGTGCAAGGGTCAACGTTTGACCAGCTTAATTTCTCGGTTTAAATTCGATTCTGGGCTAACTGAAACTTTGGTCATGTAGTGGACATGTAATACTACCATGATCAATCCTTATCTTGCTCAAAACAAATCACAACAAAGAGATCTAGCCTCTTAAACACACTGTCAGACAACTCCTGGGTTTTCCCAGAAACCCAGAACCTCGACTGGTCACTTCCCAGTACAAATTAATCTAGGTTCTGATCATT
Source organism: Panax quinquefolius (assembly GCA_020205615.1). Classification (NCBI taxonomy): domain Eukaryota; kingdom Viridiplantae; phylum Streptophyta; class Magnoliopsida; order Apiales; family Araliaceae; genus Panax; species Panax quinquefolius. The sequence continues at coordinate 102,626,674 of CM035167.1, read as the reverse complement.
ATTTTGGTGGTTTTAGTATTCATACATGTAGTATTATTGACAAGGAACAACGATATGTCAAGATATCAGTCCAAAAACAATAGATCCACAATGTATCACTTGGTCAAAGTCTGTCAGAAAAAGTGTTCATACGCTTTTCTGGAATTTCCAAAAATTGAGTCGTGGCCTTTACGGCCTAGTTGACCACTTACCCGATCAATCTATCGATTATATAAGCGATATGAAGCCATACATGTATAGTACAAATGTCAGGCTACAAGATCGATACAAAACCACCCTAAAAAAGAATCAAAGATGTCGGATCCGAAAGTAATCAAAAAAGGTCGCCGACGCCGATCTTACACTACGGGTTACCTAAAAAAGTTCATGGTCATGCCCGGTCAACGGGTTTTGACCACGAATAACTCTTGATCTAGACAATAAATGACTCTGATTCAACTTGTAGATTAAAGACAACATAACAGGCTACAGATCCAAACAATAAAACATTAAAAACAACAAACGAACAAGAATCTGTGGCTCCCGACATTAGCTTGTCAGACCACAAATTTTGTTCTTGGGCAGATTTTAAAAAACACCATTTTAAGGCACTTTGATGCTATGGATATACGTTTGATCATCATAGATCAACATAAAATATCCTCTAGCAAGAATCTAAACACAAAAACACAAAATTTTTCAAAGCATACAAGATCAAAAATAAAAATTAGGTTTATACCTTTTCTTGAATAATTTTAGATCTTGGCTCTCTAATCTGTTATTGATTGATCTAGGGATGTATTTAAAACTGATATACTTAGCAATTTCGTTGGTTTAGGGGAGAGAGGGAGTTGGTGAGAGCAAAATAGCAAAATGGCTAATATTTATGGACTTTCTCTCTCCAACATCTCTTATATATTGCTTGTTGTTGCTAGATCTGATGTGTTGGACGATTTTTGTTGGATTTCTAAGTCACAAAGTCAAGACATTTGGTTACCAACTAAAGTTGCTAGTAAATATTGCAAGTTACATATTAAAATAAACTAAAAGGGCATTTTGGTCATTTATAAATTAATTTTAATGGCATTCTTGTCCAATGCACTAACCCTTAGGGTTTAACCCTTAGGTTTTAAATCACTAACTTTCTAAGATTTTCTAAATTAGGGTTTTAATTTAGAAAAGTAAAATTTTGAAACTAAAATTAGGTTTTCTTAATAATATTAATGTTTAATAAACATATTAGGCCTTCTAATTAGGATTAGGGTTGCCTAATTAGGGTTTAGAAATCCCGAATATGAAATTAGGGTTTTAATTAGAAAATTTAAAATTCCTAAATTACAATTAGGGTTTGTAAAATAGAAATTAAGATAACTAAAATATAATTAGGATTTTCTAATTAAATTAAAGTTTAATACACACATTAGGCTTGCCAATTAGGATTAGGGTTTTCTAATTAGGGTTTTAGGATTCCCGAATATGAAATTAGGGTTTTCGGCTTTCGATTAGGGTTTCTAACGGTACGTTAGGGTTTCTAACGGTACCTTAGGGTTTCTTATTCTGAGATTAGGGTTTCTAATCCCATATTAGGGTTTACTAATTTTAAACCTTATCCGATCAATCATTGATCAAAATTCTAAACAATACAAACACGTACTCATTAATATAATTATTCTATTTATATTTTCTATTGAATCCCTATTCGAAAATTAGGGTTAGGGTTTTTAATCTTTTTAAGCACAACTCTACTCTAATTTATTAGTTAATACACAAATTGACCTTCTCGAGACTCATATCACAGATACTTGTCACAAAATTGATAATTAATATTAATATTCATAAATAATAAAAAAATTATTCGTAAAATTTTGATTATTCGAAATCCTGAGTTATCACACCAATGACCTCATTCCGATGACAATGTAGTAATTAGCGTGCGACAAGATCTTCATTTAAGAATGACCCTTTTTTGTAGTGGTAAATGATTATAATTAATACTTATCCACGTAATTGACAATTTAAAAGTATTCACAATATATATTCTTATGATATATTTATGTGGTTGACATTGTTAGAGTAAAAATATTGTTGCTAAAAGCCAGGGACGGAGCCATGATTTTTTTTCGGCGGGGGGGGGTATAATGTAACATGTTTAAATATAAAATAATTTTATTATCTTGTTCAAATATAAAATAATTTTATTATCATGTTCAAATATAAAATAATTTTAATAATAAAAATTACAAATATAATTATTTTTTTTAATAATTAACAACATAAAATTTATTTAACAAAAATAATGATAATATAGTTAATATTGACATTTTTTATCCTACATTACAACTTAAAAGAATTGTGACATTCGTTCTTTCATACAAATTAATTCTTTCGTTATTTATTCTAAAGAGAATTTTTCAACAATATATATTTACTCTTGACAATATAAATTTTGCCTTAACAATATCTACAGTTTATATTTGTACTCATTTTCTTAGCTGAGAATTTTTTTTAAGCCAATATATTTGACTACTAAAGTATTATTGTAATTCTTTGTGATTATAAGGTGATCATATACTCTTTGAACAATATAATATTCCCTCTGTTCCTAAAAGATTATCGTTTTAAGAAGTAATTTTTGTTCCAAAAAGATTGTTGTTTTGAGTATATCAATACACATTAGCTATTTTTTTTCTACTTTACCCTTATTTATAGCTTTCTCCTATTTAAAGCTTTATTCTCTTCCCAATGATTCTTATTCAATTAAATGATATAATCCAATTAGTAATTGGTTGAATAAGAAGTAATTGGTTGAATTGAATAAGAAACATTGGGAAGAGAATAATTGGTTGAGACAATTAATAAGGGTAATATAGTATTTTCGCTAGGTATTAAGTATATTCCTTAATCTGTGTGCATTAACCTTAAACGAAAATCTTTTAGGAACAGAGGGAGTAATATTTTGTTCGTAATAATTAATTCTTCCCGCTTAAAATAAGAGTAAATTAATTAATTTCAACCGCATGTCTTATTTAATTTTCCATTTTAAGTAAGGTTTAAATACACTTTAACCCTTTAAGTTTTTCACTTTTTACATTTTAAATTTTAATGTTTTAACTTTAAGACAATATTGAAACTTAATGTCTTTTAATTTTAATAAATTAAACATTTTGGTCACTAACGTGTAATAATTTATCCGAATGAGAGTTTTTCGGGTAATCTCACTTCTAAAAATCTTTTGAAACACAAAAAATTATAAGTACATAGTTAGTGTGTCATTAAAAAAAATGTGAGCGAATATTAATGACATAGATCCTTAAAAGACTCAATTTCACATTAAAGAAAATCTTATAATATTTTTGAAAGCACATAAAATTATAGGCACGTGATGAGTGTAAAAAATGAGTTAAAATTGGAGTATATAAATGATATATACCCATAAAAGGATTAAGTGTCCTTCCATTTCAAGTCACGTAAAGGTTTAATTTGTAAAAGTTTAAAGACATTAAGGTTAATTGTGACAACCCGGGAATTTTGAATATTTTTAAAATTTTTATTAATTGATTTAAGGTTCAAAATTAGAACCTAAATAGAAAATTAGTGTATGCGTTTAATATTTTTAAGAAAAATTTTTGAGGATTTCAAAATTCTATGAAGGATTTAGGTGAATTATTCAGGATTAAGGGAATAAGCGTTTATGTTTTGTGTGTAGGTGTACAGTACGTGGTTAAGGGTCAAGGGTTGACCAGATAAATGATATCTGTAACAAACCCTAAGTATATATTAAGAACGTCAACGTTCGGTTAGAAAACCTTAGCGATTATAAGAAACCCTAGATATCGGTTCTGAAAACCCTAATTTCAGTTCCTGGAATCCGAAACCCTAATTCGGTGCATGAAACCCTAAATCGAGAACTTAATGCCGTAAGTGTAAATAATTATGGGATTAATTAGGGTTAATCTTAACAACTTGGTCACAAAACCCTAATTCCAAATTTGAAACACTAATTACGGATTTAAAACCCTAATTTATAATTAGAGAAAACGAAAGTGTTAATTTAATATTTTTAATGTTAATTAGGATATATTAATTCTAATTTTAAGTTAACTAATTAGAAAACCCTAATCTAATTACAAAAATTTAATTTTTAAATTAGAAAATTTATTTTTCTATTAGAAAGCTAAATTAGTGGTTTATAAACCCTAATGACCAATTACGACCCTAATTGCTAAATTAGCGATCTTAATTAGGAAGTGTTAATCCTAATTAGAAAGATTTAATTTATGATTAGTAAATTTTAATAGAAAATCCTAATTATAAGTTAGAAATATTAATTTTCTAATTTTAAAACCTAAATTGGAATTTTTAAAAATTTAAATTGCAAACCCTAACCAAACCCTAAACCCTAAATTTTTCTAAACCCTAAACCCTAACCAAACCCTAAACCCTAAGGGTTTGGTCAAAGTCCAAAATGCCATTAAAATTAAATGGGAAATGACTATAATACCCTTGGGTGCATTATTTGAGCTTAACTTGCAAGTCTTGCCCTATTATGGTTGGTAACCAACCCTAGTCCTAGACTTGTGCTACAAACACTGAGTTCAGCCATCTAGCTAAGCAAAATATATTGCATTATATCAATTATAAGAGATTAAAGAGATAGAAAGAGCCACATTATTTTTCATTTGCTCCTTGACCCTTCTCTCTCTAAATTCGAAAATCTATAGTGAGAGAGAGTGAAATATTAAGTCTTGATCAGTTCATAACTTACCAATAACAGATCACAAAGATCAGATCCAAGAATCAAAGCTAGAAAGGTATAAATCCTAATTTTTGAAATCATGTAATCTGATGTTAGTTGTTGGTTAGAGTTGTGTATTTGAGTGTCATTTGATGATATGGGCTGTCAAAACTCAGATCCATATCATCTAGATGCTCGAATCTAAAGATTTAGCAAATCTGGAAAAGTTGGAAAAAGTTGTCTGACATCCATATGTCAGACCTCATAGATCTGTGTGTATTTGATGTTTGGTGTATTTTGTGTTTTATTTCTGTTCTTTGTTGGTAGGTCTTTGATCTGAGACTTGAATCAAGCTCAGAACATGTATAGATTGAAAGATATGATCGGTCAAAGTCCATTGACCAAGCACGAAAATCTGAATCTGGGCAGCCCAGATTTTCCCAGATGGCGTCTGACAAGTTTTGCTATCCTTTAATCTAGCTGATGTTTGTTGTTTTGGCCATGAAGTTGGTTAGATGTTGTAGACAGGTATAAGTACTACATACTCATGCCTTTAGACAATAAAAATCAGTAACAGAATCATTGATAATCATGGTCAAACCATCGTTGACCTACACACGGGAAGGAGATTATGAGTAACCTAGAATCTTCAAGACCCGTTTCCTGACCCTTAGTTTGACCAGCTTTGATCTATCATGTGTAATGTTCTTATGATGCTCTATTATTATATAAATGAAGCCTGACATATCTACTACAAGATAAAACCATTACTTTACACAAACAAAACCCAGAACTCAAGTTATAAGGATCGAGATATAGTACCATCGTATGTTCTTCGTTTTCTGGAAAACCCTGAAATGAAGAACAGCGATGTCAGACTTTTCTGAAGCTTTGATCTTGCTGTTATGATGCTGGATTGGCATGAATCTTGTTAATTCGTATAGTATTACATAAGTACTATAATATTAATGCATTAGACTTCCCAGAAAACCTTTCTATCTAAGATTAATTGTTGGTCAAACGTGGTACCATGAAACTGACTATGAGTTTCTAGAAAAGCTCAAGAACATCCCGAGAACACATTTAGCGACGGATTCGTCGCCAGAAGCCACTATAGCGACACTTAATTTCAAAAATTATTTATTATTTTCTGAAAATGATTATTTTAATTAAATAAATAGAAAAAAATGGTTTTTAATTATTAAAATTACATAATAAATTATGAAAAATTATTTTAAAGTCTGAAAAATAGTTTTTAATTATTTTGAGTATATTTCATAAATATTTAATATTTTTGGAATATAAATGGTATTTAATTTATTTAATTATAATATTAAATAAATTATTTAAAATTGATTTTAATACATAAAAAATCATGAAAAATAATATTATGGTATAAGAAAATATTTTAAGTTATTTTTAGGTAACTTTTAATATTTTGTGATGAATTTGATTAATTAATCAATATTAATGATAATTAGTTTATTTAATAAATATATTAAATAAATTATGGAAAAATAGAATTAATGCTTTATAAATCATATAAAAATGATTTAAGTGTTATAAAAATATTTTAAGTTATAAAATATAACTTTTGATATTTTGTCATGAAAATTTTAATATTTTAATATTAATAGTAATTATTAGGATAATGAATTTATGTGTTTAAAAATCATATTTAAATGATTTTAAGGTATTAAAAACACTTTGATATATTATAAATATATTATAATATTATGACATGTATTTCATTAATATTTGATAATAAATGAATATTAATGATAAAAGAATTAAGTAGTATTTAATTTATTTAAATCGTTATTAATGATTTAAAAATCAAGATAAATAGTAATAATTACTTAAAAATTATTACGAGACTTTGAAAAATATTTCGACTGTTAATAAATTATCTTAGATAATGGTTAAGCGTTTAGACAAAGTTTAATTGAACTTAAACTCGATAAAAGTCCGACTAGACCGTCGGGACGTTAGAATTTGTGTCGGTTTCAAGTCAGACTGAAATAGTTTGACCTAATACTAAGTCTTATGTGTATTGTAGACTGATAGGGTTATGTGTTATATGTTTAGGTTATTCTAAGTTTATATATATAATAGTATTATATTGTGATGATATTATTCTAATATTAGAGATTTATATTACTAATATTAGGTCTTCGGATAAAGCGTTATAAATTGTGTTGCGGTAATCAACGGTTCAGGCAAGTTTTGTTCTACTTAACTCTATTAAGAATGTTTCATTCGGTTAAGCTTATGGTTAATCATTGCTAGTTGTCATGAATTGTACTCTGTCCATATTGCATGTATAAGTCAGGTATGAAAGGCTGATCACCTTCATTATCAGTTGTTTCAGATATATTTGTTCATGTATAATACTTGTTCAGTCATAAATTTGTTCCTGCTAGTTCACAATTATATTGTTGAATTATAGCCAGCAAATTATTCAAATCATTTCAATTATGATATATCGTTATATTATTAAACTTAAACTTGCTGGGCAATCCTTATGCTCACCCTTGCTATATCATGATAAAACATTGCAGATTAAGGTGAATGTGTCGGATACAAGGAAAGGTTAAAGACAGTTCCAGCTTTAGTTTACGTTTGTAGTTAGAATTGTAATAGTAATGTATATAATATTATTGTAAGTCAAGTAAGTTATGAAATGTGTATTAAGTTAAGGTTACTCGACCTTGGAAAAAAGTATGTAAGTTTAATGTATAAATAATTTATGTTTATATCTTCCACAAATATAGTAATAGTGTTAGAATGATCGAACCGGATCTGTGGTGATTCGGGACCTCGGATTTGGGGCCGTCACATTAATTGTCTTAAAGTTGAGAATTAAGGGTTTAAATTGTAAAAAAAAAAAAATCAATGTCTAAAGTGTATTTAAGCCTTTAATTAAATTGTAAAGTTAAATTTAACCAACAAATATAGAATAATACTCTCGCATTGTGATATATATAAAAAAAAAAAAAAAAAAAAAGAGATTAGAAAAGCTATCAATTTCAGGTGGAGAAAATTATAAATGAATTTACAAAATCAGAAAAAAGTATGATAACGACATAAGTTTTATTTACAATAGATGAAAGTTTAAATACTACAGTAGATTATTTACACTAGTCCAACAATCTGGTTATTAGACTTAACTCAGTTCACATTTTCTTAAGGACTGCTTTTCCTTATTGAGTATGAAATTATGTCAAACAAAGTGACCTCACAATAGCAAAATTGATGTTGGGTGGTTTCGTTCATGTCACAACAATTTAACTTGATGAATATAAGTTTATTTATGTGAAATGACATTCCTTTTTTATTTGTTTATTCAATTGTATTGTAATAAGACCCTTTTTTAGTTACATCTATATATGAGTGTAATGTTTCATTAAGTTTTACTTGTAAGTTATAACGTACATGTATCCGAAATGAGTAATAATCACTGTTATTAAAGTATCATTTTAATTTGCAAATATATTATAATTATTATATGTTACACAATTTTCAAGTATGAATCAAACAACATTTATAAAGTAATAACACAATACTATTACATGCTAGACAAATTTCAAGTTTGAACAAAAATAAGCATTGTAATAAGATAAGAAATTAATATTTTCACAACACTTTTTGATATTTTAACATAAAAAGTGTCACTATAGATGTATAGCGACGGTCTATAACGACGGTTTTCATTTGAAAATATCATTTTCTGTTGTAAATTTATCAGTTTCCATAAGATATTATGATTACATTACAAAACTCAGTTATATCTCTAAAAATAATTAGTGTTCCAAGTCAGCCATTAGAATTTCGTAATTGACATTTCCACATGATTTTTTGATATTTCTATATGAAAAAGTGTCGCTATAGATGTATAGCGACGGTAAAAACCGTCGCTATAGGATCTATAGTGACACTTTTCATATGAAAATATTAAAAAATCATGTAGAAATATCAATTTCGAAGATTTTTTATATAATGTTTACATGTGGTCACTAAGCTAGCTAGCTAGAGCCCGTTTGGAAGAGTTTTTAATTAAGTTGACTAAAAGCATTTCTAAATTAAGTATAAAAGTGTTTGTGTTTGATTATTTACTGAAAAATATTTTTAAAGAGCAGAAATTTGGGCTCAAAGTACTTTTAGCTGAATTTTTTTTTTATGCTTTTTAACTCTAGTACTTTTGACAAAAATATAAGTTATGAATTTATCCTTAAATTGTTAAAAGAATACAATCTCATACCACACTTTCCAGCCTTGTTTCTGAGTTTTAAAATGGACAGAAAAAAAAATGGATGGAAAATTTAAGTTTTCTTTCCAATTCTTATGTTTCTGAGTTTTTTAATAAACGAAAAAGAAAAGAAATGGATAGAAAATTTGGCCATTTTCCTGCCAAGTTTTCCGTCCAAAATTGGTCTGATTTGGACGGAAAAGAAATTGGAATAAGTAATATTTTTATAATTCCCATATTATCCTCGACTTCTAATATAATAAATTTTAAATTACAACTCATATTCTCAATTTTAAATTTTCTATTCTTTTCTATTAAAAACTCAGAAACAACACAAAGGAAAAGTTCAAATTTTCTATTATTTTCTTTTCTGTTCTAATTTAAGTTTTCTATTCTTTTCTTTTCTGTTCAAAACTCAAAAACAGTGTTAAAATCGAAAAATAAAGGTACTCAACGCCCCCATAGACTCGTACATCATCTTAATGGATTCGGCGCATCCAAACCATCATTAATACCTTTAAAACAACTTCTATAATTATGTAATCAAACGTTATTTTAATTTTTCTATAAAAACACTTTTATAAAAAGTTCTACATCTAAAATTAAGCCATTCATCTCATCACACAGCTCTGCCACCACCTTGAAAGACCTTGATCAGTAAGCTGACATATAATTATACTGAGAGTGGTTAGTATGTAGTTAATTTTGGTCAATTGATTAATACAGTATCAACACGCACGTCGAAAGATGATCTCTCTATGCGTATCAACACTGTATTGATTAATTGACTAACTTATCATTAAGTTAACTTTATATTAATGGTCCTATATATTAAGATAAAAAGATGTCGGTTCTTATTGTAAGTAGATATTTATCTATATTACTATAGGGGATGAAGAGCACTTTGGTAAACTTCTGTAACAACTTATAATAAAATAAATATTTCCTGATATTGTCCGAATCCTAATTTATCTTTTAACTCACTCTTATTCCAAAATTATCTCCTTACAACTAACTGATACAAGAAGTTATATATATATTAAAAAAAATTACTTTATTGTTTTTAAATTGCACACACTACACTAGATTTAGTAATGACATACTTTGTATATTAATGAAAGGGTTTACTTGTTATATCAAAATTTCTCGTAGGTACTTTCCGAAATTGTCAAAAGTACAAGGGAAAACAAGTGAATCTAATAAAATTTTCGTTTCTGTTTTGGTTCCCGCCAGAAAATGCAACAACAAAGTTGAGTGACAAACTCATCTTCTTCACCTCACTCATTCCTTCTCTCTCTATATCTCTCCCTATATATATATATATATATATATATACATGTATACCTCTAATAAACCCATCTTTTGCAGAAATGGAGAAGTATTTGATTTTTATTTGTCTTCTAATTATACTATTTTTTTCTCCTCTCTCTTCAGCCACCGGTCGGACACCCCGGACTGCGAATTTCAGCACTAATCTAGCGGAGAAGCTGATCGGAGTGCTCAATTTGTTCCCGAAAGAGTCGAAAAAAATCGCCGATAGCAATGACTCTGCTTTTCTCCGTCCGGTTAGGAAGTTAGTGGAGAAGCGATTCAAATTCCCAAATTGTGATTGTGAGGACCCTGTCTCGCCTGAGGATTTGAGGCATTATGCTGGGTACTATCAGATTAAGCATTCTAATGCTGCTAAGTAAGTCCTGAACCCTAGAATTTTAGCGATTTTTTATAGGGTAAATTCAGATGATCACTTGGAGTTTTGCCAAAATTTCACATGACTACTTTTTTTTTAAAAATAGATATAAAAAACTATGTCGTCATGAGTCCAAGTGAAACTGTTAACTTTTTCATTCAAGATGACACATTCTCTTTATTGCACACAAAACTTAAGCACGGTGTTTGTATTTTACTTTCTTCTTTTTTTGGCTAGGTTTAAAAGAAATTTAACATTCTGCCTTGACCACTGTACCAAAGGAGGCTTGGTGTGTTTTACTTTTAAACTATGAACGCATTCACTGTTTGAAACATTTGTACGTTTATTTGTGTTAAGAAATATAATGAATACATAAAATTAGGACTAAGGATTGACACGGGTAGTCCTTGTCCTTAAGGTGTTTATCGTCCCTTACCACTAAGGTTTGGTAAAGGCTACTAGCAATTTACCTATTTATGTCAAAGCCTATATATGTTCTAAGTAATAGCAACTCACTTTGAACCTCAATATATGTTGTTGTGTAAAGATGATAGAAGGAAGAAGATGAAGACTATTCAGTTTCGTAACTGAATTGTGAGTTATGAATCATTTGCAAAATAAATGATATAATAATCACATATCAGTTTTGCATCCCATAATGATTAAACAAAAAACTGTTTAATCATTAATGAAGTTAATTAATCTGGTTAATTCAATGCAAAAAAGAGACTCTTGGCTCCTAGCGACGATACGTAAGTGCAAAGTGCGCCTAAAGTGCCAATGCGACCCGAACCCGCACCACGGCCCCCGGCCCCCGGGTAGCGGGCGGTGCTTTGCACCACGTCATTGTGACTAACTCCAAGTCTTTCCTTTAGTACCACTAGTCAATTAAACTATTCCACATATACTTATAAAGTATTAAATAGTTTTATTCCTACTCAATGTGGGACTTAAAGAAAATAGTTTTATTAAACAACAATGAACCTTTTCATGTACTCCACTTTGGATACAATTAAAACATAATATATAATTCCTACTTGAATCATATATTACTCTCTATTAATCTCCTTGTAATAGACTATCAAATGCACTTTTAATTTTATATAAATTCAATCAATTAATGGGTCTAAATTAATTTCCAAATTGATCAAAATCCCATGTAAGAAAAGGTGCAATTAACAATTTGGTTACTAGTGTTTGCAGTTTTTGTAGTGGTAGCATTTAGCGTGTTTGAATTTCCAAACTTATCAAACTCACCACACCATTGTTGTGGTGCATTTGAGTCCCAAAGTTGCTTGCATTAGTGAGTTAAAAAAATAACATTTGAAATAAGTTGTTTCTAGACAAACTAGATTTTAGAGTGTTTTTGAACTTTCAAATGCATAAAACGACTCTAACCAAACAAGCACAATAATTTCAAGGCAAAACACAAAGGGAAGGGGTTATCTTGGAAGAAAAAATTAATTGTTTCACTTAACCTTACCTAGGGTTTTTGTGTTTATTTCTGAAGGATAGGTGGTCATGTGGAATTTTGTCAAATCTCTAAATAGTCATATGATTTTTACCCTTTTTTATATTCATCATTGAGAAGTTAGTTTAAATAATCTTTGTTGCGAACAAGTTCACTTATTGATATAGTACTTGGGGATTTATATATAAAAAAAAATTCTACAAAAATGCTACTAAACTAGCTTTGATTGTTTCTTGTAGGATGTTCTACTTCTTCTTCGAATCACGCAACAGCAAGATGGACCCTGTTGTTATCTGGTTGACTGGAGGGCCAGGATGTAGCAGTGATGTTGCTCTTTTCTATGAAAACGGACCTTTCACTATTGCAAATGACTTGTCTCTCGTGTGGAACAAATATGGGTGGGATAAGGTACTGTTTTTCGTTCTGGATTTTTTTTTTAGCTGATTAAAATATTTAGTTTCAAAACCATTTTTCTTGTAGTGAAAATTTATGCAAATTTTTATTTTACTTCAAACCTGGTTGTGGAATCTCTGACTTCTTCTCATTATATCATTCGTTTCTATAATTCCCTTAAATCTAGTTTGGGAGACATATACTTCATATCCTCGTGCTTCTTTCTAAGAGGTTCTAAGCGTACTTATTATCAAAAATGGTAGGGGGGGTTTCCAAGGTTTATTGGCTTATACGTTGTGCCATGCATCTTCATGTTTTTGGTTTATTGCTTAGCAGGTATCTCATATATGTCCTCCTACATTTAAAGCGGACTGTCGGTTTAAGAACTACTTTGAGGTGTGGGGTACATCAGGTGACTAGCATTTATGTTATTTACCAATTACCTTAAGCTATCTCGGTTTGGCCCTTGGAGGTCCTTGTAAACCAGTTTCTAGTGAGTTCCAATGATAAAAATGAATAAAGGGCAGCTGCATGCCATATTCCAAATGGGAGAGTTGTTTCCGATTATGAGTGTGTATTGATTCTTACGTAATGTCCCTCTATGTATATTTCGAGTTCTTACAATATTTAGGTTATGAGTTGTTAACGCTAAGATCTTCTGTCACGTTCCAATCACGTAAGACGTCCCGATCTCAAGACGAGAAACATGATCAACACTAAAAGCTTGAATTTACGGACCGTCGGGGATAAATTTCAAAGGCGTGAGAGTCAGTATAGACCGTTGCAAAGGTTAACAATGGAGAATAAAAATGTCTAGTGTTAGAGAGATAAGAAAAATGTGTGTTGTGTGTATGCGTACCTTTCCTTGGGGATTTCCTTGTTAGATTATACTCTCTTGCCTGGTTTACCGTGCCACCAACTTCTATCTGACACAGCCCCTAACTTCTCCCTGATCTCAGCCAGATGCATGCAGGTTGTCACCTTTTTCTCACTGTACATGTCGTCGGTCGGATATAATCCCATCCACATTAATGATCTGCAGACCTTTGGTCAACAGCTCTCGTTTTTCATTATTACAAGTCAAAGACTTAGATATTAAAAGATCTAATGGACAAATCCCTTGACCCGGTCCAATATTAAGGAGATATAATATAAGGATTGAGCCCAATAACTTTAAGACCCAATAGTGGAGATCCAATGGACTAATTATATAAATAAGCCCAATTCATAAGGCCCAATAGGAGGAATATCATGACCCAACATTGCCCCCTAGTTTTCTATTTAAATAGGATATTTAATGGAAAACTATAAATGGTCTATGACTTTATTGGGTTCGATAGGATTGAAATAAATCCAAACTGAAATTTACCAAGGCCCAAATGGTTAAGGATAAAAATAAAATTGAAAAGATGGACTAAAATCGGAAACCCAATTGAAAAGTCCAACCTGCTAAATGTCTAAAACTCAATCCGGACGCAACCTTTCAAATTCGTGATCATGACTGTCAATTTAATGTGCCGCCCTCGATTACTGTGTAACCGCCAGTATAAAAGGTGAACTTTACCAATTTTGACAGTTTTACCTGTCAATTTGAATTTCGGACCTTCTGAGTTCTCTCCTTTCTTCCATAGCTTTCCTTGCTTTCTCTGCAAAATACGATCAATGGCAAACCTAAACACTAGCCAAAATTCTCCCATTCGAGCAACCCCTATCACTACAGTTCCACCTAACCCCAGCCCCGGCAAAGAAGCTTCGAGTTCTAACCCCCAGGCTGCCACTTTAGATAAAAAGAAAATGCCTCCTAAACCTCGACCTGCTCCTTCTGAATTTTTTAGGAGTAAGGAACTTTTTACCCATGCCAATACTCCGTCAACGATCACTGAGAAGGAATTACGAAAAATTCAAGATCGGTGCCATATTCCGGATACCCACTTAGTGAGAGCTCCTAGGGCTGAGGAAAGGATGTACCAACGACCTGAGGGATGGACAGCAGTTGCTGCAACTGTTCTTGAAGGTTTCCTCTTCACCCATTTCTGTTGACCATTCTAGGGTTCGTTGGTGTCGGGTTCGCCCAATTGGTGCCGAACTCTTACATACACATTGTAGCCTTCATTGCATTCTGCCATGAAGTTGGGGTCGAACCTACTCTCAACTTCTTTTTCACTGTGTACAAGATTAGTCAATCTCGTGAAAAGGGATTCAAAGTTATAGGTAAGCAAGCGTCGAAGACGGGTGAAAAATTCGAAAGGCGTTCGCTGGTAACTACCCCATCTAGTAACAAAGGATGGAACAAAGAGTGGGTCTTCGTTAAGGGACCAGAAATTTCCATTATTCCGAACTGGGCTACTGACGAGAAGATTTCTGCTGACTTCGGGGATATTTCAGAAGAGCGTATAGTTGACATGATAGATCTCTTTGATAATTTTCTGAAGGACGAATGGAAATACGGACTTCTGTCTAAGCAAGCATGGTTGTATGTCCATAAATGTAAGTTCATATCCTCATTTCTATTTCCTTGGAATTTCTGATAATACATGTACTCACAAATGGGTTGTAAATGCGTTTTCGATTGTCTTTAATTAAGCTTCATACGAGGAGGAGAAGACCATTGAAGATTTCATATCTGGGAAATCCACCGAAGAGCCTGAGACTTCATTGATAGGAGAATCTCCTGAAGATAACCCACCCACTGAAGCTCCTCCTACCGAAGCTCCTCAAGCCAATGTTGAATTCCAAACCTTTGAGTCAGAAGCTGAAGAGTCCATTTTACCAGAAATACAACTCAAACCACGTTGAAGGAAGAAAGCCGCCCGAAAGCCCAAACAGATCTCCATACCATCGGATTCCGAAGCTTTTTCTGAATCTGAATCAAATTTCAACCCGATACCCCCACCTATCGATCCAATACCACCAACAGTTGAATCAGTACCACCCACTGTCGATTCAGCACCACCGATCGTCGACCCGACACCACCAATTGTCGAATTGGTACCGCCAACTGTCGACCTGCCACCACCAAACGTCGACCCAACACCACCAATTGTCGAATTGGTACCGCCAACTGTTGACCTGCCACCACCAAACATTCGAAGGAGTCTACTCGACCTATCTGCAGATGATCGAAGACAACTCCTTCGGGTACAAAAGCTGAAAACCAAAATTACCCCTTTAACCCCCGATGAGCTTAGGATACCTTCTTCGAGTGTTCATCCTCCAATGGCTTCAGTGTAGATTTGAACTGTGAATGAAGGAGAACAAACTGAACCCGTTGCAACTCCATCTCAAAAGAGGAAACGGCCATCTGACAGTCATCCAAGCTCACCACCTGTACATTCACCAGTTCGCGACCCTGTTCCAGCTCAATCATCTTCCACCGAAAATGTATACATGGATCATTCTCCCGTTCGTGACCAACCAATGTCTTCCCCCCCAAGACCCTCATCACAAAAATTCCACGATGAGGCTACTGGAGTGCCGACCTTGTGGCCTCAGTATAACGCCAATTTTCCCTTCCAACTCTTTGATGCCTTCGTTCGAGAAAATGACGATCATCGATTTGATAACCATACGAACGGGAATTTTCTTGATGAAGGCATGAGTTATTTGGCAAAGGTAAATGATGGTTTTCTTGGTTAAATATTTCTTTACTTGTTTTAATATCTAAAATTGACTGGATAATATGTGCATGCGAATGCAGTCTTCGGGCGTTTACGTCCTAGGTACATAAATGTTGAGTCCGATGAAGAGAATCTGAGAAGGGAGAACAACATGTTGAAGGCCACATTGGCTCGGGAGAGAGAGGAACACGAATCCGCTTTTCGTGCCAATGAAGGTCTCTAGAGGGAATTGGCCCAAAATAAATATGATCTGAGGGAAATTCATGATGTGTTGGTCTCGGTCAGGGAAGAACTGAAGACGACAAAAGCCAGTGAACAGAAATTGGCCAACATGAATGTCAGATTTGTTGCAGAAACCGAAGCGTTGAAGAACACCAATGAGGAACTTGCTGTAGCTAATCAAAACCTGTCAATACAACTTGGCGAAGTTCAGACGAAGGCTCGGGATGATAGGAAAACACATAGGGCCAAACGTCGTAAACTTCGTAGCAAGATGAGAGCGCTTAAAGAGCAAGATCCTCCTTTGACCGAAGAGCTGCGTAAGCAGATACAGGCGGACTATCGTACGTCTGACGAGCTCGGCGTAGAGATTCTGAAGGTATACTATGAAGGATACAAAGATTGCCGAGGTTAATGCAAGGAAAAGTTGGTGGCAGCCCAATTAGATCCGGCCTTGCTCGATTTTGAAAATGATGTATAAATAGGATCTTGCTGTTTCTGATCTTTAGGATTTTGTGTAATAATTTTGTAAAGAAATTTAAGTGGACTTGTTTAAGTGTTTAATGAAATTTTAATTTTCTTTACTATGACTTCTGTTTACTTCGTTTCTTGTCAATAATTTAATGATCTTGAATGAATTTAACTTAAACTGCAAATCAGATATGGCGTATAGCAATTAAGTTAAGAAATGAAATGAACTGAATGAACCGAACCGAACTTAACACTTGCATAAAATAAAGTAATGCATACTTATCGTTTCTGAAGTGTGAGACAGGTCATGTGTGAGGTGAACTCGGTTGATCTTCCTTGAACCATCAAGATCTTGTTTACCACTCGGGGTAGAACAAGTATATAAGGGCTATGGAATTTGTTTACCACTCGGGGTAGAACAAATTCATAAGGACACTCCTGCCAATAAGGCTGCCATCGAATGGCCAGCGAGTCCTACCATACCTCCTTATTTTGGTGCCCATTGATTCACCACTCGGGGTAAAAATAATATAAAAAAGGACCGTGGAATTTGTTTACCACTCGCGGTAAATCAAACCCATAAGGGCACTCCTGCCAAAAAAGGTTACCATCGAATGGCCAACGAGTCTGACCATACCTCCTTACTTCGGTGCCCATTGATTTACCCCCTTGGTAAAATCAATATTAAAAGGACCATAGGATTTGTCTACCACACGGGGTAACAAATAAATGGGCTGCCATTGAATGGCCAGCGAGTCCTACTATACCTCCATATACCATTGTGAACTTAGGACAAATAGGAAGAAGATCAGTTGTGAAAAAGTGACTTTTTATTGATGGTGAACAATCATGTACAGACTTCCGGTAAACTGACTCGATCTCTACTGAAAATATTTTCAGAGTCTGCTAGCGTGCCAAGTGTTCTTAATCTCGGATCCATCCAATGCCTTCAGTCGGTAAGTCCCGGGCTTGAGTACTTCAGTCACTTCATATGGCCCTTCCTAATTTGGCATCAGCTTTCTCGTGTTTTGAGGCGTAAATGCTTCGGCTTCTCTGAGGACAAAGTCCCCTACTTCAAATCTGCGAAGCTTGACCCCCTTGTTGTAATGCTTAGCAACTCTTCGTTGATAAGCTGCCAGTTTGAGCAAAGCTACTGATGAGTAGGTTTTATACCTATGAATATGATATTATTAAACTTAATTATTGCTATCTTTAATTGTTTTTTAGTATCTTTTTTATCTGTTTTGTGTTTATTTCTTGTAAGTTGGAGCTGGATGGACAAATTGGTCATTTCGAAAAAAAAGGAATCTGAATGAGAGGGGAGACTAATACAAATAGAAGGAGACTTTAGAAAAGATGTATCACTCAATTTTTCAAGGGATTCGCAGAGAGAACAACGAAGAAAAACACGAAGGAAAATTGCAAGGGCTGAAGATCAAAGAGAGAGTATTGGAGAAAATTCAAAGTTTCTTCCTCTTTTCTCTAGTTTTATCTTTTGTAATTATCTGGGATGTTTGGATTATTAATTTGGATGATGTTTTTCTTTATTATTAGCATGAACTAAATTTTCATTAAGATTTCAACGGAACTTGGTATGTAGTTTAAATTGAACCTTCCCATTGAATGAAAGTTGGTTTTTATTGAATTGTTTATTATATCTTTTGCTTATTGATTAATTGTTTGGCCAACAATTATTGTGATAATCTATATAAAATTGGAAGATGGAGTATAGATTGAGATCTGGATATGATAACATCTGTTCATATAATCTGAATAGGGTTAATATGATTAGCATGTAGGATAGAAATATACCTATGTGTCTTTTGTATCCTTTGAAAGAATTTATGCGTAAACCCTAATTAACTTGATTCACATAGGAATATAGTGAATTAATTGAGTAGGGTGTTCCTTGTAATTTTGTGTCTTAAGGATCGGAGTTAGGAGGATTTGTTCACGTGTTTTGGAAAAAGTGTGTGAATTTTATAAATCATTCTTGGATAATGATTCATATTAATTAATTACTTTAAATGGGAAGTGAATTGATTTAAATGAAATACCAAGGGAAGTTATAATCTTAACCTATTAAATCTGCAGTTATTCTTGTGAAATTTTGATTTTTAATCATTAGTTTTGTTAAGTTTAAATTTCAAATCAAAAACAAATTTTCATAGTTTAAAATAGGATTAATTGCATTAGAATTAGTAATTGATAAATATTAGTCTATTTCCTCGTGGGAACGATATCCTTGCTTGCTGAATATTACAATTGAACACGTATACTTGCGTGGTAAAGTGCTATTAAAAATTAGGCAACAAGTTTTTTGGCGTGAATTCTTAGGGAAATTAGTTTATTATTTTGTCATTATTGATTTTTATAGCGTTAATCTTAATTTAAACTTTTTCTTTTCTGTTCTATCCAGGTGTTCTTGACTAGTGTATGCAAACGCGATCGAAGAAGCTAGATTTATTGCCTTACGAGGACGACATCGACAAAAGGTTTTATTGATTTGCGTAAGTGGGTTAAAGAAACCAAAGAGGCACTTGATAAGAAAGATACTATGGCTGAAGATGAGCAAAAAGCACTGCGGGATTATGCTACACCATGAGTTCTTGAAATTGATCGAGTATTACGAGGCACGCCATTATCGCTACAAGTTTTGAGATAAAGCGGGGACAATCTGAGATGATTCAAAATTCATGTCGGTTTGAGGGTTACCAAATGATGATCCGAACGATCACATAGTCAGCTTTATAGAAATTTGCGATACTTTCAAGTATAATAATGTGTCAGAGGATGCAATAAGGCTAAGGCTATTTCCATTTACTCTCAGAGATAAGGCTAAGAGTTGGCTCCATTCACTACCACCAGGCTCGATTACTACATGGAATGACCTAGCCCAGAAATTTCTTGCAAAGTTTTTCCCGCCTGCAAAAACAGTAAAATTACGGAACGATATCTTCTCTTTCGTTCAAAGCACGATTCGGAATCACTATATGAAGCATGGGAGAGATTTAAAGACTCATTGAGAAAATGTCCACACCATGGGATTCCTAAATGGCTTCAGGTGCAAACTTTTTATAACGGTTTATTCAGCATAGTGAGATCGAGTATAGATGCTACAGTGGGAAGAGCTATTATGGCCAAGAATTGTGATGAGGGGTATCAATTGCTTGAAACCATGGCAGCTAATAATTATCAGTGGCCAACAGCAAGAACAACTCAGCCAAGGACTGTTGGGGTTTATGAAGTGGATGCGATGACAACATTATCAGCTCAAGTGACAGCTCAGATTTCTGCTCTTACAAAGAAGATAGATGCACTTGGGGTACAACCAGTTCTGAAAATGGAAACTATTTGTGAAATATGTGCGGGTAGCCACTCAAGTGATCGATGTGCAATAAATCTGAGTCGATCCGGTTTGTTTCCGATTATAATAACGAGTGAGGCGATTATCCAAACAGTCACAATCCAGGAGTGAGAAACAACTCAAATTTTTCTTGGAGTAATAATCAGTCACATGCTCAAGCCCAAGCTCCAAGGCAATCATATCCACCTGGATTTCAGCCACATCAACAATCTCAACAACACCCACAACCTCATCAACTTGATAAGCTATCACAAATGGAAGAATTGTTGGAAAGATTGGCAACTCAGTTTGAAGCCACAACGAAAAACCAATCAACTGCAATAAAGAATCTTGAGAACCAAATTGGGCAGATAACTAGTGCTTTGAATACTAGAACTCCAGGTTCTTTACCTAGTGATCTGGAGAAAAATCCAAGGAATGATGGAAATGAACATTGTAAGGCGTTACACACTCGAAGTGGGAAGGAGTTGACTCTGATTTAGGCGGACAAAAGAAAATAATTTACACGAGGATGGTGAAAAAGAGAGTGGAAATTCATAAAGTAAACTGGGGAAAATGTTGTGAAAAACAACAAGAAGATAAGCAAACAAACGGTCATTACCACACATGCGTTTCCTCAAAGATTTCAAAAGCGAAATTAGATAGACAATTTTCAAAATTTTTAGAAGTGTTCAAAAAGCTGCAAATCAACATTCCATTTGCAGATGCTTTAGAACAAATTCCTAGCTATGCAAAATTCATGAAAGATATTTTAGCGAGAAAGAGGAAGCTAGGGGAGTTTGAAACTGTAGCGTTGACAGAAGAATGTAGCGCAATTCTGCAAAGAAAGTTACCACCAGAAGTTGAAGGATCCGGGTAGCTTCACCATACTGAGTATACGATTGGGCCCCAGTTCTTTAATGAGATGTTTGTGTGATTTGGGTGCGAGTATTAACTTGATGCCACTTTCGATCTACACTCGGTTAGGATTACCAAAGACACAAAGCCAACAAATATCTCTTTACTGATTTCATGAGATAGATCAAGTAACATACCCTAGGGGCATTGTGGAAGACATATTAGTGAAGGTGGACAAATTCATATTTCGGTGACTTCATTGTGTTGGACTATGAAGAGGATAAAGACATACCCATTATCCTTGGAAGACCATTTTTAGCCCTTTGGAAGGACATTAATTGATGTACAAAAGGGAGAGTTAACGATGAGAGTCCAAGATGAAGAAGTAACGTTTAATGTTTTTCAAGGCTATGAAATTCCGAAGGAGAGGAAGAGTGCTTTAGAGTTGATCGATTGAAGAAGCAACTAGAGAGGTATTTAGTGAATTTGTGAATGAAGACCCTCTTGAAAGTGCATTAGTTAGTGAAAATTTATTTGATGATTCATTTGTGCTAGAAGAAGGTTCAAATGTTAGATTCAAAGACCAGAAGTTTCACGAAGTTTGCAAAAATTTGAACATATGGATTTTTGGGGAAAGCCGGATGAAAAGGTAAAATCATCTTTAGAAGAACCGCCCACCTTAGAACTTAAGCCATTGCCTAACCATCTACGGTATGCCTACCTTGGTTCTTCTTCTACTTTTCAGTTATTATTTACGCATCACTTGATAAGGTTCAAGAAGAAAAGCTACTAAGGGTACTTGAGCGATTCAATTTGCTCTTGGGTGGACTCTTGCGGATATCGAGGAATAAGCCCATCAATTTGCATGCATAAGATTCTATTGGAAGATGAAGCGAAACCGATTATTGAACAACAACGAAAGACTCAATCCCATCATGAAGGAAGTTGTAAAAAGGAAATCATTAAATGGTTGGATGCGAAATTATCTACCCTATCTCGGATAGCTCATGGGTAAGTCCAGTTCATTGTGTGCCAAAGAAAGGGGAATGCGGTGGTTGCAAATGAGCATAATGAATTGATCCAGGACTCGAGCGATTCTGGGTTGGCGGGTGTGTATGGATTATAGAAAGTTGAACAATGCCACTCGTAAGGACCATTTTCCTCTACCATTCATAGATCAAATGTTGGACAGGCTTGCGGGACATGAGTATTATTGTCTTTTGGATGGATACTCGGTTTATAACCAGATTGCCATTGCACGAGGATCGAGGAGAAGGCGACATTCACATGCCCATATGGTACCTTTGCTTTTCGTGAGAATGTCTTTTGGATTATGTAATAATCGTAGGGGACATTTCAACGGTGTATGATGGCTATTTTCTCCGATATGGTCGAACAAAATCTCGAGATATTTATGGATGATTTTTCAGTTTTTGGGGACATTTGATTATTGTTTGGAAAATCTCACTCTCGTGCTCAAATGGTGTATGGAAACGAATTTGGTTTTAAACTGGGAGAAATGTCTTTTTATGGTGCAAAAGGGTATAATCTTGGGTCATCGAGTGTCATCAAAAGGAATTGAAGTTGATAGAGCTAAGATCGAAACCATCGAGCACCGCCACCACCTATTTGATAAAGGGTATTCAAGTTTTTTGGGACCTATTTGGTTTCTATAGGCGATTTATAAAAGACTTCTCCAAAATCACGAAACCACTTTGCAATCTTTTGGAGAAGGATGTCCCATTCAACTTTGATCAAGCATGCAGAAGCTTTTGATGTGTTGAAGAAGAAACTTATTATTTTTTGTAATCATAGCGCCAAATTGGAGTATCCGTTCGAATTAATGTGTGATGCTAGCGACTTTGCGATTGGCGCGATTCTTGGCAACGAAAGGATAAAATTTTTCATGCTATATACTATGCTAGTAAGACATTAACGGATGCCCATTTGAATTATACCACTACTGAGAAGGAGCTATTAGCGATTGTTTATGCATTTGATAAATTCCGATCATATTTGATTGGGACAAAAGTGATCGTGTTTACAGATCATTCGGCAATTAAGTACTTAATAGCAAAGAAGGATCTGAAGTTGAGATTAATTAGATGGGTATTATTGCTACAAGAGTTTGACTTGGAGATCAAGGGCCAGAAAAGGAGCAGAACAATCAGGTTCTTGATCATTTATCACGATTAGAGAATCTGAGAACTTAAAAAAGATGACACAATAGTGATCAATGAATTTTTCCGGATGAACAAGCTGTTTTGCGGTAAGGATGGATACTCCATGGTATGCATTATGTAAATTTCATTGTGAGTAAGGTGTTTTCGCTTGATTTAACAAGTCAGCGGAAGAAGAAATTTCTCCGTGATGTGAAAGCAAGTATTTATGGGATGAGCCATTTTATTTAAACAATATGGAGATCAAGTAATAAGAAGGTGTGTTAGGAAGTTGAAATGGAAAATATTCTCTACCAATGTCATGCATCTAACTATGGTGGACATTTTGCGGGAGAAAGAACGGCTGACTAAGGTGCTTGATGTGGATTCTTACGTGACACTTTTAAGGATGCCGTGTGTTTTCATTGAAATGTGATGAGATGCCAAAGAGTGGGTAATATATCAAAGCGACAAGAGATGCCACTAAACATGATCTTAGAAGTCGAATTGTTTGATGTTTGGGGCATCGACTTCATGGGACCATTTCCATCATCTTTTAGCAACTCCTATATACTTCTAGCGGTGGACTACGTTTGAAGTGGGTAGAAGCTATATAGCATCGCCCACCAATGATGCTATAGTTGTGGTTACGTTCATTAGGAAGACTATTTTCTCTAGATTCGGCACTCCTCGTGCAATCATTAGTGATGAAGTCACGCACTTACGTAATAAGCGGTTCTCACTATTCTCATTAAAATGCAGAGTCACTCATAAGATAGCTACCGCTTACCATCCATAAACAAGTGGTCAAGCCGAGGTATCTAAGCAGAAGTGAAGCGAATCCTCGAGAAGATAGTGAACCCTAGTCGGAAGAAGATTGGGCTAGTAAGTTGGATGATGCTTTATGGGCATATCGTACGACTTACAAAACTCGATAGGGATGTCTAAAATGCAAGTTAGTATATGGGAAGGCATGCCATCTTCCAGTTGAACTATAACACAGTGCTTATTGGGCAATTCGGAAGTTAAATTTTGATATGTATGCTGCGGGAGAGAAGCGCCTCTTACAATTGAACCAAATGGATGAATTTAGACTCCAATCATACGAGAACGCGAAGTTATATAAAGAAAAGGTTAAGAGGTGGCATGATGAGAAAATTCTGGAAAGAAAGTTTGAAGCAGGGCAAACAATGCTATTATACAATTCAAGGCTTAAATTGTTTCCAGGAAAGTTGAAATCCCGTTGGTCAGGGCCATTTATCATTACAAAAGTTTATCCTCACGGAGCTGTGGAGGTGGAAGACCCGGATGCTAAACGTAATTTCAAAGTCAACGGTCAGAGATTGAAACACTACTATGGGGGTTGTGTTGATCGTGAAAGGACATCGGTCAACCTTGCTGATTAGAACAGAGAAGAAAGTCAGGCTGAAGACTATAAACCAAGCGCTTAAGCGGGAAGCTGACCTGGAATTTTTATTGTTATTTTCTATTTTTACTTTTATTTTGTTTAATTTGCTTTACTGTTAGTTTATTTAGTGGTTAAACTTTTATAATTTAGGTTTTGTTACACCCCTTATGTTCTCTAACACGATATTTAATTGATTTCAGGGTAGGAAACATGAATTCTTATTTGGCGGGTTTGACTAATGGCCACTACGACTACCCAAGCACTTATGAGCACAATAGAAGAATATCCATTTGTCAAATTCTCATATTTCTAATCATTTCCCTCATTTTTAGTGTTATTGAATTGCTAAGTGGTGTAGGGTATTTATTTATTTATTTAGGCGAATCTTTAATGTTGGTTAGTTTTCTTTTATTTTAGAATGTAGTTTATCTAGGTTATGGTTTTAGAATAAGTCTTAATTTAAGTTGTGGTATGCAGGTTGGGAGCACAAAGAAAAAAAGCAAGAAACCAAGAGGCCCAAGACATGCCCAAGCGCTGGCGGCCAAGCGAAGCACAAGCCAGCGCCTAGCGCCCCCTGATAATGATAGCCAGACGAGCAGGCCAAGCGCCTGGGCGCCCATACCTAGGCCAAATCAAGCGCCTAGGCGCTCTACATTCCCAACAGATTCTGCAGCCAACCGCCTAGGCGGTCAAACCTATGCAATGTCAAGCGCCTAGGCGCTCATGCTGTAACTTTAAAAAAATATAAGCCCTAATCGGGCAATACTCTTCCAAACCCAAATCAAACACTCTCTTGCTCTCCTACACCAACTAAAACTCACTCAAATCACATCCCTCCTCTAATCCAGCCCACGATAATCAACTTCTTCTTGACTAAGGATAACCAAATACTCAATCTCCTACCCAAACTCAAAGGCAATTAATCTCCATATGGTCATCCTTCATCACCAATTCGGGCACCAACTCACATTCAAGCCACATCTATCTGAAGTAAGTGCTCAAACCTCAAAAAATAAAAAATTGCTCCTATAACTTTGATTGGAATATCATATCTGGCTATAACCAAGTAAGTGCACAAGATTTTATTGCAAATTATTTGGATTTGCTTGGATAGTAGCTAAGGTAGTAAGTTGAACTTGGTTATTTCATTGTGTTGGCTTAAGTGGATTTGGGTACTTCTCATTGTTGCTTGTATTGCATTGGACGACTAGTGTGCTTAGTTATTGACAAATTTGGTGAAAATTAAGTTTGGGGGAGTGCCTACCAATAGTGTTCAAAATTTGTGCACACCAAGTGTTCGATATATTGTCACAAAGAGGATTGGCCTATACTAAGCCTCTGAACATCGTCTATTGGGCAAGCAATTCACACACAAGACTCATGGCTACTAAAAGGCAAAGAGGCGAGACTTCGGGCACTTCGAATAAGTATGACAAAAAGAGATTTATAAGTGCTAGTGCGTCCGAAAGATATTACAATGTGCTTTCTAGTAAAACGCTAATTCCTGAGCGTGGATTATTGCCAGAGGCAGAAGATGGGGAGTTATTACAAATGATTGGGAGTAGAAGATGGGTGAACTTTACATCCCAACCGGATTCATCGGTCATTAAAATTGTTAAGGAATTCTATGCCAATGCAAAAGATATTGTTGGTAACATAATTTGGGTTCGCGGAAAATCAGTGGAGGTCAATTTTAGGACAATAAATGCTTACTACGGCTTGAACATAATACCCAATACTGGCTACATGCAATATTTAGAGCACGAGCTAGACTATAGTGAGATCATTCAAGCTTTGTGTGTACCTGGAACAACATGGAAATTAACAGATCAACAAGAAGCTGTTTTGTTCCCTGCATCCGCACTAAGCAGTTATGGGAAAACATGGCATGCCTTTATTTGTGCCAAGTTGATGTCGTGTAGGCATATGAGTGATGTTATAAATCAACGGGCAGCGTTGCTTTTCTGCATTGCACAAGGAAAAACTATAGATGTGGGTCATGTTATACATGATTCAATTGACAAAGCAATTCGAGGAGGGACCTCGGTGGATTACCTCACCCATCTTTGATCTTTGGACTATGTCGACAAAATTTGAGTCAAATGGGATGCCGAAGAAGCTAGACAACCTCCCTTAGCTGCGATTGACCACTTGCTTATTAAGAAGTACAAGGTATGGGGTGGGGGTACACCACACCCGAGAGGGTTAGGGTTCATTATCGTGCCTCCCGAGTCTGCAGCCGAGCCTAATCAACAATTACACGACAATCCTCCTGCAGTTGGAAGTTCTGGGCCACCACCAAATTTTTTTGAAGATATTCGCCGAGAATTAAGAAATCAAACTAGAAGGATTGACATGGTGGCTACTAGAGTTCAACGAGGTTTTGGCAAGGGTTGAAAGAAATCGAGGATAGCCTAGCTTCGGCGACAAACAGAGATGTATCGAGGCGTAGTGCAAACATTCCTAGAGATGTTTGGCATGAAGAATCCAATTGCCGCTCCCTACCAATTTCCCCCATTGTCTGCGTACCCCCCGGCTGATCTACCCCCTGAAGATGAGGTTGATGAAGAAGAAGACGAGGATACTGATGAGGAATAAGGCGTCTATCTTTCAGGGAAGTCCTCAGTGCCTAATTTCTTATGTTTTGTTTGTTATATACAATGAGGACATTGCATAGGTGAAGTTTGGGGTGCATTCTTCGATTCGAGTTGCATTCATGTAGTATTCATTTACTAGTTTTTGCATTCATGTAGTATTCATTTAGTAGTTTTTCATGTAATTTTCATTCTAATTTCTTTAAAAAAAAAAAAAGAAAATTTCAAATATTTGCATGTTTCCAGCTGTTAGATAGTTTAAGTCTGTTTTAGCCAGTGATGAGATTGGAATTGAGTAGACAAGTATAGTCTTGTTCGTTAAGGCGTGATGTGATTTCTTGTCACGATTTGAATCTTTACCATTTGAGGCCGATATAATAAGGATAGCAACAAAAAAAGCAACTATGTTGGTGATTGAGTTTAAATTGACACATAATGGACGTCTTGAGGATAATACTAGTTTAAATGAATGAAAGACATGAATAGGCGGCGATGACTGAATTTAGACAAAAACTTAAGTTTGGGGGAAAAATTTGGGATATATAAGCTAGCAAAAAAAAAAAAAAAATTTGAAAGGAAAAAAAAATATACCGTGGCTAGTTTTGTTTCGGGGCCTTTGTTACTTGAGCAAGTACGCCCGAAGGGGTGTCTTAACACCTAGCGCCCTAAGGTCTTATATGGTCTGGGAGTCGTTGGTCGAAAGCTCGCTAATGGGTAGCACTATTAGCCTAATGGAATGAGACATTGCACAGTCATGGTTAAAAAAAAAAGAGATAAATAATAAAACGGGAAAAGAGATAAAAG
Source organism: Panax quinquefolius (assembly GCA_020205615.1). Lineage (NCBI taxonomy): Eukaryota > Viridiplantae > Streptophyta > Magnoliopsida > Apiales > Araliaceae > Panax > Panax quinquefolius. The sequence goes on along the minus strand of CM035167.1, from coordinate 102,598,684 downwards.
CCCCCGTAATGATAAGTAAAGCATAAGTATCCCGGATTGGACTCTTGAATTTGGTGGATGTTTGACTTTAGTTGGATCTAGCTTGTTTCGTGAATTACGTGAGTTGACACTATATGGCGCGCCTTTAAAGAGATCTATTATGTTTTATATTTAGCATTATATTAGTTAGCATTGTTGTTCAAAGACACACGCACTATATCGATAATAATGAGGTAAGATTTGATGATTGACTATGAAATTATTAATCTGTCTTGATATGATGTACTAGCATGTTTAATCTCGATTTCTCGAGGCTTGATGAATAGATTTTGTTACATTTTTGACTCTTTGAAATTTTAGGCACGTAGATAATCGTATTGCATATTTAGTTATTGCATTGTGTTTTATTGCTTGAGGACAAGCAATTGGTTAAGTTTGGGGGTATTTGATGAGTAGGTTTTATACCTATGAATCCGATATTATTAGACTTAATTATTGCTATCTTTAATTGTTTTTTAGTATCTTTTTTATCTATTTTGTGTTTATTTCTTGTAGGTTGGAGTTGGATGGACAAATTGGTCATTTCGGAGAAAAAAAAGGAATCTGAATGAGAGGGGAGACTTTAGAAAAGACGTATCACTCAATTTTTCAAGGGATTCGCAGAGAGAACAACGAAGAAAAACACGAAGGAAAATTGCAAGGGCTGAAGATCAAAGAGAGAGTATTGGAGAAAATTCAGAGTTTCTTCCTCTTTTCTCTAGTTTTATCTTTTGTAATTATCTGGGATGTTTGGATTATTAATTTGGATGATGTTTTTCTTTATTATTAGCATGAACTAAATTTTCATTAAGATTGCAACAAAACTTGGTATGTAGTTTAAATTGAACCTTCCCATTGAATGAAAGTTGGTTTTTATTGAATTGTTTATTATATCTTTTGCTTATTAATTAATTGTTTGACCAACAATTATTGTGATAATCTATATAAAATTGGAAGATGGAGTATAGATTGAGATCTGGATATGATAACATCTGTTCATATAATCTGAATAGGGTTAATATGATTAGCATGTAGGATAGAAATATACCTATGTGTCTTTTGTATCATTTGAAAGAATTTATGCGTAAACCATAATTAACTTGATTCACATAGGAATATAGTGAATTAATTGAGTAGGGTGTTCCTTGTAATTTTGTGTCTTAAGGATCGGAGTTAGGAGGATTTGTTCACGTGTTTTGGAAAAAGTGTGTGAATTTTATAAATCATTCTTGGATAATGATTCATATTAATTAATTGCTTTAAATGGGAAGTGAATTGATTTAAATGAAATACCAAGGGAAGTGTAATCTTAACCTATTAAATCTGCCAGTTATTCTTGTGAAATTTTGATTTTTAATCATTAGTTTTGTTAAGTTTAAATTTCAAATCAAAAACAAAATTTCGTAGTTTAAAATAGGATTAATTGCATTAGAATTAGTAATTGATAAATATTAGTCTATTTCCTCGTGGGAACGATATCCTTGCTTGTTGAATATTATAATTGAACGCATATACTTGCGTGGTAAAGTGCTATTAAAAATTAGGCAACAGCTACCTCTCTGACTTTTTTTAACAGATCCAGGTTGACCTTCAGTCCTTCGTCGTTGTAGATCTCTTTGAAATGACTGACCTGAAGGCTAGGAGATTCAATTTTGACTGGGACTAAGGCATCAGTACCATAGGCCAATCGAAAAGGTGAATCCCCTGTGGTGGTCCTTGGTGTAGTCCGGTAGGCCCATAGCACACTGTGCAGCTCCTCTGGCCATCTTCCTTTAGCTTTGTCCAGTCTGCGTTTGATTTCGTTCAGCAGCGTTCTGTTGGTCACCTCAACCTACCCATTCAACTATGGATGAGCCACTGAAGTCTTTCTGTGTTGAACCCCCAGCTCTTTCAGAAATCCTTCAAATTTCGATCCCACAAACTGGTGCCCGTTGTCCGATATCACCACTTTAGGAATCCCTAAGCGAAACACTACGGATTCTTTCATGAACTTCAAACACTCTTGTCCCGTTATCAACCGAAGTGGCTTCGCCTCTACCCATTTAGTCATGTAATCAATAACAACTATGACAAAACTGACCTGTCCTTTAGCTTTCGGCAACGGACCTAGTATATCAACCCCCTCAGACAGCAAAGGGTATAGGAGATAGAATCGAGTATAGCTTTTCTGGTGGCTGATGTGGGATCGGACTGTTGAGCTGGCATTTCTCACACTTCTTCACATACTCTTTGGCTTCCTTGAAGATCGTTGGCCAGTAGTACCCCTGCCGAAGAACTTTGTATGCCAGTGACTTAGCAGCTATGTGATCACCGCAAATGCCCTCATAGACTTCCCGAAGAGCATACTCAGCTTCAGACGGAACCAGACACTTCAAAAATGGTGATGAAAATGCCCTTCGATAAAGATCCCATCAATAAGAATGAAGTTGACACTCTTGAACTTGATCTTCTTTGCCAGCATCTGATCTGAAGGAAGGACGCCATCTGCTAAATATTCGATGTAGGGAGTCATCCAGCAGTTAGATCGTTCGATACACATCACCGCTTCATGCTGAATACTCGGCTGCTGAAAAACTTCCAAATAAACCGATCCGTTGAAAACATCCGCGTCTATAGTGGCCAGCTTCGACAGTGCATCAGCAATGGAATTGTCGTTACGCTCTATGCCCTGAAACTCATAAGAAACAAAGTACTGAAGTCGGTCTTTTAATTCTGTCAAATACTTGATCATCCACGGTCCCACGAGCTTCATAATCTCCCGATAATTGTTTGACGACCAACTGAGAGTCTTTGTAAATGATCACTCGGACTTCTAGACTCTTCGCCGATCGAGCGCTTTCGCTACTTTCGCTTCATACTCGGCCTCGTTGTTTGTTGCTTTAAACCCAAATCTGATTACTTGTTGTACCTTGAATCCCTCCGGACTTGTTAAGATAATCCACCTTACTAACATTCACCGTAGAGGACCCATCTACATCTGGCGTCCATGCACTCGACTGTGTTGAAGAAACAAGAATCGCTCAATCGGACGTCTTCGCTACGGCAGATCGATGATTCTGCCGGTGAATGTACACTCCACCATAAAATCGGCCAAGGCTTGACCCTTGATAGCCGTTCGGGGATGATATTCAATGAAAAATTAGGACAACTCCATAGTCCATGCTGCTAATCTCCCCGAAAGCTCTGGCTTACCCATTACCTTCTTCAGTGGTTGATCCATGTAGACGAGCAGGAGCCGACCTTGAAAATATTGCCGAAGCTTTCGGCTAGCAATTATTAAAGCAAAGGCAAATTTTTCAATAATTGGATACCTGGTTTCAGCGTCTCGTAGGACGTGACTAACATAATAGACGGATGTTGCTTTCCACTGACCTCCCGAACCAGCACTACTCCAACTGCTAACGAACTCGCTACAAGGTACAAATACAAGGTCTCTGCTGGGACATGCTTTACCAATAGGGGAGCCGAAGACAGATAGGTCTTTATGCCTTGGAAGGCATCTTCACACTCCAAAGTCCATTGGAACATCTTCGCATTTTTCGGCCCCTTCAGTGTGTCGAAGAATGACAAGCATCTCTCCGCAGATTTGGACATGAATCTCCTTAAAGCTGCAATCCTGCCAGTCAGACGTTGGACGTCTTTGAACGACTGAGGAGTCTTCATGTCAAGAATGGCTTGGATTTTCTTCGGATTGGCCTCGATGCCCCTCTGACTGACCAGATATCCCAGAAACTTTCCTGCACCAAGGCCGAAGGTGCATTTTGCCGGATTGAGCCTCAATTTGTGATGGCAGACTGTTTGAAAGCATTCCTCCAGATCATCCAAATGCTTCTGAACCATCGTGCTCTTTACGATCATGTCATCCACGTACACCTCCATGTTATTTCCCAACTACTTATGGAAGACAAAGTTCATCATCCTCTGATAGGTGGCTCCAGCATTTATCAGGCCGAAGGTCATCTTTTTATAGGCGTACACCGATCGGTGTGTGATGAATGCTGTCTTTGGGATGTCCTCCTTACACATAGAAATCTGATGATAACCTGAAAAAGCATCCATAAAGCTTAGTAGTGCATACCTCAAAGTCGCATCAATAAGTTGGTCAATATGGGGTAAAGGATAAAAGTCCTTTTGGCATGTTTTGTTCAGATCTTTGTAGTCAATGCAAACTCTCCATTTCCCATTCTATTTCTGTACCAGCACTACATTCGCCATCCACTCCGGATAGTCGATTTCGAAGATGAAGTCAGCAGCTATCTGCTTCGCGATCTCCTCATCAATGATTCTTTGACGCTCGGGTGCAAAAATCCGTCTTTTCTGCCGAACTGGCTTCTTTGATGGATCCACATCCAGCCGATGCTCGGCAATCTTTTGACTAATCCCAGACATGTCCTGTGGCTCCCATGCAAAGATGTCTGCATAGCAGCGGAGAAGTTCCATAAGATTTATCCGGAGAGGTTCCGGCAAACCTGAACCAATCTTCACCGTCTTGTCTTTCTTTCCAAGGACCAGCTCGATCTCTTCATCTCTCCCGGGGAATTACTAAGGGCCCGAAATTGCTTTTCGGTGAAGGCTCGATCTCAATTGCCATGGTTTGCTTCGCTGTGACCCTACTCCCAGGAAATGACAAGATTAGATAATTGTGTCGGGCAGATCCAAATCTCCTGCTACCTCTCCCACTCCATGTGCCTTAGGGAATTTGATTTTGAAATGAGGAATGGAAGTCACTGCTTGAAGAGCAGTTAAGGTAGGTCTTCCCAGTATGGCGTTGTAGGCAGAATCTACATGCACAACATAAAATTTACATGTTATTTCTACATTGTGGAGCGAAGCAAGAAGATGACGAAGAGCTCAATAGTCCCCCGCCACTCGGATAGAATCGTTACTGAAGCCATATAGGGGAACCTCTTGCCCGACCTCCATCTTTCGCCCATCAAGATGCATCCTCTGATAAGCGTGGACATACAGAATATCCACAGAAGACCCGTTGTCTATCATCATACGCTTCACATCCACCAAGCCTACCTGTGCAGTGATCACTAACGCTCCTTCATATGGTTCGATGGGCTCCGAAGGATAATCTGCATCGGTAAAAGATATAACAGTTCCTGGAAATGCTTTGTCGGTCTTCGGGGGAACACCCGCCACAGACATGACCGAATCCAAATATCCTCTCTTCTTCTTCTCTACTAACTTCCCTGCTGTCCCACCGGTTATTACATCAACGACGTGCCTTGGCGGTGGTATTGGAGCATTTTGGACAGGTGGAACCATTTTGAACTGCAAATCGAGCAAAGACGGCCGACATTCTCTTGATCTTGTTGGTCCCTCCTGGCCACATACTGAACCAGCAAACCGCTTTGAATCTTTTCTAGAATTGCCCTGCCCTGTTAGTATCATGGCCCGCGGCTTGATGATATCCACAATATTTTCGAGAATTGCCCTGCCCTGTTCTATAATTATCACGAGGTGGCTCGAAGAATGGCTGGTTTCTGATCTGGTCCAAAATCACTGACCTATCCGTGTTCAGTTTGGTGTAAACCTTATTCACCTTCGGGGCGGACGCAGGTGGACGACTACTTCTTTGTCGCCATGAGTTGTTGTACTTCTTTGAACTGCCCTCCGACCGATCATTATAACCCCACCTTCTTTTGATCTCTCTCGGTCTTGGGAGTATTGGCCTCCTTTGTTCGATCTGAGGAAGGTCGTTTAAGGCTATTCATGGCCTCCTCCACCACGATATAACCCTCTGCCTTATCGAAGGCTTCTGCCAAACTCTTCGGATGGTGAAACATCAGCTTCTTCACCAACTTTTCAGACTTTACCAGATCCAGCCCGTTCTGAAATATACCTATAGCCTGCAGATCGTTGAGGTCCAACACCTGGCCTACTGCTTCCCTGAACCTCTTCACGTACTGACCCAAAGACTCATCGGTGAATTGTCTGACCTGTGCCAGAGAACTTGTGGGCTTCCCCCTTCTTCGGTTGCTCCCAAAGCTGGCATGTAACTTGTCACAAAGCTCGGTCCAAGAGGGAATTGAATCTGACGGTAAAGTCCCCTTCCATTGTCTCGCATCCTTTCTCAACGTGGTGACAAATGTGTGACACTTGGCAGCATTAGTAAAATCATAATAATCCATCAGCCGGTCGAACGCCTGGCTATGGTCATAAGGATCCCCAGACCCATCGTAACTCTCCATGCGTGGCAGCTTCTTGGTGATATCTGCCTTCTCTTTAAGAATATCCGAGGAAAAATGAGACGCCTTATTCCCCGGGGTGTCCTTCACCTGCTGCACCTCTGCTAACTACTTTCGAAGCTCCTTCAACTCTTTAACCAAATAATCTACCCCCTCTGGTTGAGACGACTCCTCCTTCTCCGGGGAGTCTTTCTTCTTTCGTGTGGATCGATCTTTTACCAAAGAACCCCTAACTCTCGAGGGACTTTTACGATGATGATGGTCCACAGAGCGTCGCGCCCCTAGTGGACTTTCTGGTGTATGGCCCCTAGATCTGCTTCGTCTTTGGGCTCTATGGCTGCGATGAGAATGCACAACAACGAGCGCCTTCTTTGTATTCTCCGGAGTGCATTCCCTGGATCGGCCTCTTCATTCACTTCGACCTTGCTCTTTAGAATCGATAGGGTGATGTGCCCTCTTCGATCTTTGAGGAGTAGGACTTCTCGATCTTCTTCTTTCACAATGCTGGCCCAGAGATTCTCGTCCTGAATGAACTGGCTCCTTCCCACTCTGATGCCCACGTCCTTCGGACCGAACATAACTGGACTCTTCATCCCTCAACTCTGCCATCCGGGACATCTGCTCAGCTATATCCTGCCGTTGCTTCATAAGTGCCTCCATGGCCCTATCTGCTTCGTCTGCCATCTTAGCCAGCCGGGAGGCCTTTTCGTCTTGGTCATCTCGGTATCGAGTCTTAAGTGAGGTGCCTTCTACTTGTTTCCGACCGTAACCAGACTCTTTCTCTGCCGCGAAGACTAGCTTTCTCTTAGCTTTGCCCACAGCCCTTGGACGAGAATCTTCATTCGAACGTTTGGACGTTGTGCTGGCATGAACACTTATTGTAGGTCCCAAACGCTCCTCGACAATTATTCGTGGTGTCGATTCACTCAATGTACCATCGGTACCGTCCTTCGTGTATATCGCTTCTACTCTTCCCCATCTTTGAAAACGTAGAACAAATAAATATTTGTGATTGCCAACTCTTGAACACTAGAACTCAATTCCCTCCTTCTAGCAATGATGTTAACGCCAAGATCTTCCGCCACGTCCCAATCACGTGAAGACGCCCGATCCCGTGACGAAGAAACACAAATAACACTAAAAGCTTGATTACCGGACCGTCGGGGGATAGCTCAGGCGTGAGAGTCAGTATAGACCGTTGCAAGGGTTAACAATGGAGGATAAAAATGTCTAGTGTTAGAGAGATAAGAAAAATGTGTGTTGTGTGTATGCGTACCTTTCCTTGGGGATTTCCTTGTTAGATTATACTCTCTTGCCTGGTTTACCGTGCCACCAACTTCTATCTGACACAGCCCCTAACTTCTCCCTGATCTCAGACAGATGCATGCAGGTTGTCACCTTTTTTCTCATCAGACATGTCGTCATTTGGATATAATCCCATCCACATTAATGATCTGCAGACCTTTGGTCAACAGCTCTCATTTTTCATCATTACAAGTCAAAGACTTAGATATTAAAAGATCTAATGAACCAATTCCTTGACCCGGTCCAATATTAAGGAGATATAATATAAGGATTGAGCCCAATAACTTTAAGACCCAATAGTGGAGATCCAATGAACTAATTATATAAATAAGCCAAATTCATAAGGCCCAATAGAAAAAATATCATGACCCAACATGAGTTATAAAATAGATGAACAAGTTTGTTCCCGATTATCACTGTGTATTGATCCTTGTTAATTTTTTGACTTTTTGAGTATATTATTTGAAAGACTGAACTATTGCTGGTTTACATCATCTTCATGGCACCTTAAATACTTATTACTTGGTGGTTTGTGTATTTAGACTGCCATAAATTTTTGATGTATAGTTTAACTTCTTTATTTACTTTGTACTGCCTATAATAGATATCTAGTCATATAATGTGACGTATTACTATTTCTATGATAATATGCAGGTGTCAAACTTTCTGTATGTTGACCAACCTATTGGGACAGGCTTTAGTTATAGCTCTGATAAACGTGACATTCGTCACAATGAGGAGGGTGTTAGCAATGACCTATACGTCTTTTTGCAGGTCAGTGTCGAATTCTTATTCCATCTCTTTTTTTATAACCCAAACAGTGTTTTATCTTTTCAACCGTTGAATCTCGAGTTTATTGGTACTATGGTAGGTTCGTAGCATAAAATTTTTAATTGCTTAAAGTTTGTCTATTCTTCTAAAATTTAGTCATTTCTCATTCTGGTAAGAAGTTATATCATTGTTTCTCCACGAGTTGAGTGATTTTTATATAAAACATCGTTCTTTAACGAAACATGTTTACTTTTAGACCAGTCACCAGTGTTACCTAGATTATAGTTCAATGCGGTACATGAAAACAAAATCAGGAATGGGAAACGTCACTTTGTTGTGGCTATATAACAAGATGTTTTTTATTAGCAAATCATAAAGCAAAGTGTAATAATATTTGTGCAATAGAAGTTTTAGTACATAGGATAATTTTTTTTTGATCACCACATTTGATGTTTAGAGTGAAAGTGTAACATGTTTTAAAACGTTCGTATCAAAACACAATTCTCTATTGAGTTAATATTTTCTGGTAACACATGACTAATTAGTTTATGGAGTTTCTACTCCAAGTTATCCTTCTGTTTGTACATAATAATAAAACTAGTAGTTCTTTTGATCTCGACACAATAAGAACAGAACATAGGTAACCTTATGTCACACTCTTAGCTGCAGATTTAGGGTTAAAAAAGATGAGAAACAGAAGAAAGGGATGAGAAGAAAGCAATATAACAAAAATACTTGATTCCATAGATATGTTATCCATACCTCAGCTGTGTATATAAACCCTGAAGCTAACAAACTAGCCAGGTGCCCGTTGTACGTTGTAACATAATGACACAATGGTTGACACTTGTCCAATGGGAAACAGACGTGAAATCACAAAACAACAGTCCTTTCAGCTAGACTGAATAATCAAAATGATGCCGTTGCAATACATTAAGCCTAAAAGTTAGCTCGCGCCACTATCTACCTAGTCTTTCCGATTCCAGTAATCATGACTGCTTTTATCAGCTTCCTTTTTGCTTATCTAACGCCAGCGATCTTTCTCCACGAGAGAGATAATCGACGATCCCGCATAGTTCAATGTTTCAACACTCAAACTTACCTCCTTTGATGATCCTAGCCGAGATCGCGATCATGCTAATAAATGGAGGAAAAATAATATATAATGCCGAGAGAGCCACCCATCACCTTGTGTGTGTAATTTTCCCACTTACCCCTATGTGATCCCATTTCACAAAGTATCGAGCCATCTTACACCCATCACCGCTACCACTTTTGCCACCGGTCATTTCGGCCATCCGTAGTCTTCATCCTCATTAATGCCACGCATTAAGTCTCATCCTCATTAATTCCATAAAAGTCAACTATTTCGCATATTTGGCATAATGACCAAAGTCAAAGTTGGGTTACACTCAGATAACGGGCCAATTCAATGACTAAGCCCAAATAACGGAAATGACCCAAACGACCGGATCCAACCGAAAGGACCCAACGAAATAATCAAGTAATTGGACCCAAATCATTCGGACCAATCAGGACAAGAGTAACATAATCCAAGGGAGGAGCCCATTAAGTCTGGCCCAATAAGGAAAAGGATTACGGCCCAACATCGCTTTCTAGTCTTTTATTATTAAACAGGTGTTTAATGAAAGACTATAAACAAAGATAAGCCCATGATATAACGTAATTATGATAAGTCACAAGAGGTCCAAAGTGAAACTCACCAAAGCCCAACAAAATCCGGCCCAAATTGATATCGTAAAATGTAAATGGGAGGCCCAATAGACATAAGTCCACTCCGGTTAAGATATTTAGACCCAAAACCGGACGACACCTCTTCCAATTCACCATCATTGCCGTGAATTAACTGTGCCGCCCTCGATTACCGTGTAACCGTCAATATAAAAGGTAAACTTTACCAATTTTGACAGTTTTACCTGCCAATTTGAATTTCAGACTTTCAAACTTTCTTTCTATCTCTCGAACCTCTTTCAGATTCTCTCGCAAATCGTTAACAATGGCTTCTAAAGATTCTCGAGCAAGGTCGTCCCTCGCTAGTGACACCAATCCGCTCCGCTCCTCCAAGCCCAAACTCTACAAAAATGCTTCAAGTTCGATCGATCACGAACTACTAAGAAGAAACCAATAATGAAATCTTCTCCCGGCCCTTCCGCAAGATTCTACAGAATAAAGAATAAGACTTCCATGCCAACACTCCCTCGAAAGTTAAAGAGGTCGATTTTGAGAGGCTTCAACTCGTTGCCACATTCCCGGATACCCATTCGGGAGAGAGCTCCTGTGTCCGGAGAACGGATGTACCAACGCTCAAGGATGGATGGTCGTCATACGACGACCATCCCGGAGAAAGGGATCCGATTCCCCTTCACGCTTTCAGTAGTAACTTTATTAGGTTCCTGGGTGTTGGGTTCACCAATTAATGCCGAACTCTTATATTCATATTTTAGCATTCGTAGCTTTATGCCATTTAACTTGGTGTCGAACTCAAGGCCGACTTTTTTTCTTTATATATACAAGGTTGGGCTACCCCAGAGAAAGGATTTAAGACTATAAGCAAGCATTCTTCAAAAACAGAGAGAGGTTCGAGAGACGCCGTTAGTGAATACTCCTTCAAGCAACAAAGGATGGTACGAAAGATGGTTTTTTTCGTCAAAAGGACCCCAAATCATCTCTTTACCGGACCGGGCCATCGATGAGAAGATTTCTACGGACTTCGGAGACGCTCTCAAGAACGGAGGCCGAGATGATAGAGCTTTTGGACAATTTCCCGAGGGAGGAATGGAACTATGACTTCTTTCCAATCAAGCGTGGTCAGACGATCACAAACGTAAGTACAAATTCATTTTATGAATATTTGAAAATTTTGTGATATGGATTCGATGTAGAAATCGTTAATCTTTCGTAGTAACTTTGATCAAACCGTCGCTTTCGGAGATGAAAGACTTAGAGGATTTGTTAACTTAGAGGATTTGTTACCGGAAAACCGTAGAAGCCACCGCCGATTCTTCACAACATGAAGACCCATCCAAGACAATGCAATGGACAACTGCAGATGTCGATGCTTAACCTTCACAACCTAAGCCTCCTCCAAATTCAACCCACCCATCAAGCACCAATCGATGAACCTCCAACCCATGCACCCATAGATGATTTAACCCTTCTCTCTGAAAGAGTCCTCCAACTTCGACGAAAGAAAAGAGCCATCCAAGGCCTCGACTAATTTCCATCCCGCCGAACTCAAGCTTTTTCGAATCAACCAACCGCTGATCCGACACCACCATCGACCAACACCACCCAACACCACCAACCGCTGATCTAACACCACCAATCGACCGCCAACCGCTGATCCAACACCACCAGACGCCAATCCAAAGATTAGTTCGAACAAGTTTATTAGATCTCACCGTAAATGATCGAAAGCGATTTCTTCAATCAAAAAGTTGAGAACCAAAGTCATTCCCTTAACTCCCGATGAGCTTAGAGTAACTTCTTCAACTGCTCATCCTCCAACAAACCCCCGTGGAGATTTTAATCGCAAATGAAGAAGAAAGAATCGAACTCGTTGCAGCATTACCATCTCGAAGAGAAAACAACCATCCGATGCCCACCCTGGGCTCAACGCTCGTAATTCTACCAATTCGAGATCCTACTCCACTCAATCTTCTTCCCCCAAAAATATCTATACGGATCCTTCTCCCATTTCACGATCAACCGATGCCTTCCCCCAAGGCCCTCATCACGAAATTCCATGATGAGGCCACCGGGGCCGACTTTTGTGGCTCTCTCAGATAACGTTAACTTTCCTTCCAGCTTTTTCGATGCCTTCGTCGGGAAAATGATGATCACCGATTTGATAATCATACGAAACGGAATTTTCGATGAAGGCATGAGTTATCCGCAAAGGTAAGTGAGGGTTTTATCGCTTAAACATTTCTTTACTTGCTTAAATATTTGAAATCGACCGGACATCGTCGAATATGTGCGCAGCAAACGCAGCTTTTTAAGCGCTTACGCCCTGTGCATATAAACGCCGAGTCCGATGAGGAGACTCTGAGGAGGGAGAACAATATGTTAAAGGCTACATTGGCTCGAGAGAGAGAGGAACGTGAATTTGTTCTTCATGCCAATGAAAGTCTTCAGAGGGAATTGGCCCAAACCAAGGAGGATATGAAGGAAACTTATGACGCCGAGCTCTGGCCGAGAAGAACAAGACGACAAAAGCCAAATAACAAAAATTAGCTACCATGAATGTCCGCTTTTGTTGCAGTAGACCAAGCTTTGAAGACTACCAAAGAGGGCTTGTCAGAGCCAATCAAAACTTATCAACACAACTCAACAAGTTCGGACGAAGGCCTTGGCCCGACAGAGGAAAGTCCATAAGGCCAAGCGTCAGAAGCTTCGTGGCAAGATAAAGGTACTTCAAGAACGGACCCTCCCCGATCAAGAATTGGTCAAGCACATACAAGCGGATTATCGACATCCGACGAAGCCAGCGCAGTAAATTCGAAAGTATATTATGAAGGGTACGTAAGATCGCCAAGTTGGGGGCAAGGAAAAGCTAGTGGCGACCTAACCGGATCCGCCCTCGCTAGACTCCCGAGATGAAGTCATTGTCTCAAGATAATTTTACTTTCTTTAATTTATAGGACTTGTGTAAAAAGTTCCCGATTTTGTAATCGATTAAATATTAATGAAATGTGGTTTCATTCCTTATGACTTGATTTGCATTTACTTTTCGCCAATACTTCAATATTAATTCAATCGAAAATGCACAAACTTTTCATGGACTCAACTCGAATCGTTAATTAACAACTAAGCATGTCATATAACAGATAAGATGAAGTTAGGGAACGAGGCATTCAACTCAACACTTAGAAAAAATTTAGGTAATAAAGTAATAAAGTAAAGGGATACTTATTAGTTACCAAGTGTGAGATGATTCGCTTCAGGGAATTTGTTTACCCCAAAAGGCCTAATAAAACTAAAAGATGACATTCGCTTACCACAAAGGGCCCGACGAAGTCTAAAAAGAACGACAGCTTGTCTACCACGAAGGGCCCGATAAGGTCTCAAGGACAACGCTTGCACTTGGGCTTACCACGAAGGGCCCGACAAGGTCTAAGTGTCGATAATCGCTTACCACGCAGGCTCTCGACAACGCCTTAAGGATGACACTTTCCACCTACCACGAAGGCCTACGACAAGGTCTAAGTGTCGACAATTCGCCTACCACGCAGGGCGTGATAACGTCTTAAGGATGACACTTGCTTACCACTAAAGGGGTCGACAAGGTCTAAAGGACCACCGCCAATAAGGCTACCATCGATCGATGACACGGTCGCACGAAGTCCACAAGGTCTAAAACCTCCTAACGCCGATCCACCCAACGATGACGTTTGCTTACCACGAAGGGCCCGACAAGGTCATAAGGACCACCTCAAAAGGCTACCATCGAATGGCCAACGAGTCCACCCAAAAACCTCCTAACACCGAGGTGGCATCCGCCTGCGCACGTCGACTATGGATGAGCCATCAAGTCCTTCATTAATGCTTCAAACTTCGATTTCCATGAGTCAAGGCTCATAACATGATCCCTAGGCAACGGACCCAAGACGACTACCCCCTGCATGCTAAAGAGGTATATGAGATAAAATAAAATATAGCCTTTTGATGGTCGATGTAGGATCGAACTATTTAGTCGACATAAATACCCACACGAACCCTCCAAGAACATCCGCAGCTTTCTGGACGGCACCCAAAATTCCTCAATAGTGGGAGATAAGTCCAAAGTGGAATACCGTCTCGCAAACAACGCCCATTTAGTTCGATTCTCGCCAAGCATCGCAACGTTTTTTGTTTGACTCTTCAGATTCTCCATAACTATCGCCATCTTATTTCTTCATCCCTAAGGACACGGCTTATATAGAAAACCGGTGTGTCAAGCATTCCCAACTTCTCGCACTAAAATCGCTTCCCATCACAAACTAACTAGTTGCCAGACACAAATAATATATCTCAAAGCAGGATCGGGCTTCACCAACAAAGGTACCGAATAAAGATAGGTTGTTTATTCCCTCGAAGGCGCCTTCAGCCCTCAAGTCCACTCGAACGTCTTTAGCATTCTTTGGCCTTTCCACGCACTCAAAGATCGACAAACATCTTTTCGCCGATTGGACATAAACCTTCTCAAAGTCTCTTCGAATAGTCTTGTGTTTTTCCATTCAAACTCGCATTTTTAGACGGGCATCTCGAAGACGAGTATCCACAGAGCGTGTGCCTCAAAGGATTCTCGTGGAGGCGGCGGCTCGGTTCCGCCGACCATAATCCCAAGACCAATAGGCGGAATACCCTTCTTCTACCAATCAGAAAATGGCCATTGGGTCTTCATCTACTCGCTTTCACCATAATCCCAAGACCAATAGGCTAATACCTTCTTCTTCTACCAATCAGAAAATGGTCATTGGGTCTTCATCTACTCGCTTCACCATAATCCCAAGACCAATAGGGCTAATACCCTTCTTCTACCAATCAGAAAACGGGTCATTGGGTCTTCATCTACTCGCTTTCACCATAATCCCAAGACCAATAGTATGGAATACCCTTCTTCTACCAATCAGAAAATGGTCATTTGGTCTTCATCTACTCGCTTCGACCATAATCCCAAGACTACCGAGACATGTCTTTAAAGTGTGATTTTTCTAACTTGACGGTCTCGCTCGGTTTGACCACTTTCAGATAGATTCTAAGCAAGATGCCTTTCTATCCTTTTCCCACCATGGTCGTCTTCTCGACAAAGAAAATCAATCTTCTTCTAAGATCACCTGGGCTCTCGAACGAGAACCCTCGTAAAACCGCTTGGAAGCGCATCAAAGACGAGCACTCTTTCAAGGACCCAATCAATCCTCGACAGATACTCATCAGGTAGACGAAGTCATAGCCATCACCTATCCTTTAGAAATAATCGTTCTACTCTTCTTCACCATGGATTCCGACGAGAGAAAAGCCTACAATTTGTGATTGAAAACTTCAAGAACACTAGAACTGACCCTCCTTCTAATACCAATGTTAACGCCAAGATCTTTCTCCACGCCCCAATCACCAAGACGCCGTCCGATATCCCGCATACGCTTCAACAAGTCAACACCAAAAGATTCGACGGCCGACCGTCGGGATAGCTCCGCGTGAGAGTCAAGATTTCACGATCACAAGGTTAATAATGGAGGAAAATAATATCTAATGCCCGAGAGAGAATAATCATACGATGTGTGTGTAATGTTTTGTTATATTTACCTCCTTTGTGATCCTAGCCCCACACGCATCTAATCCTTGCCATCGTACACCCATCACCTCCCGACACCTTTTCCCCACTCCCTTGGCCATTATTTCAAATTAAAAAGTATGTAGCCTACTTCCTCACCGCTACCACTCTTTTGCCACCCGCATCATCCGAGTCCCATCCTCATTAATGCCATGCAGAAGGTGGCATATAGTAGTCAATATATTGGCATAATGATTAGTCAATTATTATTTTATCGCATAATGATTAACCGGACCCAAACAAGTCAACCGAAATGACCCAACTTGTAATAATGGGCCAATTCAACGAAAAAGCCCAAATAATCTATTAATGACCCAAACGAGAAAAAGGATCCAACCGATTACAATCGTGGACCCAACATAAATAATCACAATGGTTGCATAACAACCTGTGAGAAATTTAAGTGATGGAAAAAACATAAAATTCAAATATTTCATTACGTGGGACATCTTATATTAATAGTCTGGTGGAGTACCCGTGTCGACACGACACGACACGGGTATGGGTACGGGATCCGTACGGGATCCGGCCGCAGAAATCGGATAAGGCTGTTTTTGAAGATGATTCATCGGAGAAGAAGAAGAAGAGACGAGGAAGAAGAAAGAGGAAACACGGAAGAAAAAAATCAAGAAACTTACAAGGTTGTCTTTTTCTTCTTCGTAAGAACCTGCCTTTTTCTTCTTCTTCTTCTGAAGAGCCTTTTTCTTATCTTTTTCTCTAGATAGATTTGTGATTTAAAATATATTTGAAAAATTACAATTAGGTACCCTATAGTTTTATAATTTTTTAATTTAGTCCCCAAGGTTTTTTGAAAGTTCAAAATAGCCCTTGAAAAATTATATACCAGTCCCTATAGTTTTGTTTTGTTCTATTTTAGCCCCTGAAGTTTCAATAGTTTCAGTTCTGCCCTTGTTTTTTTTATTTAAGCACTTCAACCCCTGAAGTTTCATGATAAATGCATGTCTATATGAATTTGGACAGTATAAACATTATTGTTAAAAAATTATAACATACTGTATCCCCGCACCCGTGTCCAAATTTGGATCCATATCCGCGTATCCTCTATTTTTTGACTTCACGTGTCCGACACTCCAGATTCGCACTCAGACCCCGACACCTTGCATCTTTGAAAGTCCAAGTAAACACAGACGCAAGACTCATTTCTATTTTTCCCCTTTACTTCGTTTCTTTGCCTTTTTCTTCTTTAATTCCAATGGTGATTATGGGCAATGATTAATGGGTTAAGGTAAAGCCCCTCCAGATCCTAGTCCAAGTCTTTAATGTGGCTTTTTGTCAAATATAATAAGACGCAAAAATAAGCAAGCTTCGGTAGATAAAAGATGTGACAGTACTGATGAATGATTATGACAGTGGTGAACTCCCTATCTTAATGATATAATAGCAACGAATGTGCGTAATAGAGAGTGAGAGAGAGCAAAAACATTTTTCGGGCTCTCAAAGGGTCGTAGAAACACATAAAAACTCTTGAATGGAAATGGAAATGGAAAAGAGACTATGAATTCTAACAGCTGAATATGAACATAACGTTTTTAGATTTTCAGAAATAGATAAGGTCAATTTTGTTGAATACCTACATAATAATGGGCGGATGAGATGGTTTCCCTTAAACTACCACCTCTTCCCAAAACCGGGATCAACTATATAGTCTATATTTTCTTATTCAAGTAGGTGCTATTTGACTGAAGTGGTTTTGTTCGGATAATTTAGGCCTTCTTTGCTGAGCATCCACAATTTGTAAATAATGACTTCTACATTACTGGAGAATCATATGCTGGCCACTACATTCCTGCGTTTGCTGCTAGAGTACATAACGCAAATAAGGCTAAAGAAGGAACTAATATAAACCTCAAGGTATCTTCCAGTTGTAGCAAATGTTCTCTTGCCATTTTGTTTTCTTTCTATTATTTGTGTATGGTGATTAACTCAGAAACAATTTTTGTAGGGATTTGCCATTGGTAATCCAGAGATACAGTACAGAGCTAACACAGATTATGCATTGGATATGGGGATCATCAACAAGGCTGATTATGAACGCATCAACATGATGCTTCCAGGGTGTGAAGCTGCAATAATGCTTTGTGGTAATCTCTCCGTCTCTCCAGTAATTGTGTTAGGGGTAGAGGGCTAAGAGATTGTTTCTTCTTGACAAACCAGGGGAAACCTGGAGACATATGGCCGACCTCATGTTGACAGCCAAAACCTTCTCTAGCCTGCTATGTTACACGGACTCGGACGAAATGTTCGATTGGACATGGAATTTTGAATAGTCTAACATGGGTACTCCTTAAATTTGTTAATTTTTTACATTAAAATGAAGTGTCCATTACCCATCATAGTTGTCACGGCGCCACAACGAGACTCGGCGGTAGTTGACCGCTAGGACACCCGTCATGGCATCCGTATGGCGACAAGTCGTTAACAATGTACAGTTTATACTTTATTTATTTTACTTTAAAAGCATATTCGACAATAAAATTTTATATACATTAAAACTCAAAACATAATAACTAATACTATGAAATACAATTAAAAATACAATTATATGAATACTTCACAATTAAATTTCTAAACTTAACATTAAAAACTAGTATAACAAGTTAACAAAAACTACGTAGAGAATAAATGATCAACCAAGTCAACAATCATCACACATTACAAGTCTAATAAATAATAAAAATTACACCATATAGCTAGTCCATGGGTTATGATGAGTCATGGGTATAAAATGTCTTAATCACTTAACTTGGGCCAACTACCAAGGCGTAAGCCTTTGCGGCTCGGCGTCCAAGGCGTTTCCTTGTTCTTCTCTTGCGCTAGGAGGCTCAGTCGTTGCCTAGGCGACGCCATGACAACTATGGTACCCATACCCATATACTTGTCCAAATGTCGAGTGTCAGACATTGATACAGGGGAACAAACCCAAAGGAATGAGTTTAACTCTGTTAAAATAGAGCGAGTTTAGGGTTTGAAGAAGCCATGCACAGGTCTCAGCCCTGCATTCCCCTTTAAATGTCCAGTTGTAGTTTTTCAAGTGATTATATCTTTCTCCTCTCACCTTGAGTATTAACATTATGTTTCTTTCAATGGCTACCACTTCTTTTCAGCTTCAGTTATTTTCTTTTTCAGGTACTAAAGGAACAATCTCTTGATTAGCTGCTCAATATGTTTGTAGCAACATATTTAGTTCTATCATGGCAGTTGCTGGCAAAATTAATGTGAGAATCATACAAATCATCCAATATGGTTATTCCTGTGGCAACTGAATACTGTATTTTATATAAATGTTCACACTCTTTACTCATCATGATTGCGAAAGATATAAATATGAACAAAAATTTGTGGTAAATATCCATAGGCCATGGAATTTTTTTCCAAAGCTTAAAGAGTTTAGCCCCAAGTGAAAAATCTAAAATAATTTTGGAAAAAATGAATTTGTACCAATCAACATCAGGAAACTTCTCATGGATGAATGCATTATTGTTACAAAAAAAATCATACCTCAACTGTAATTGATGTCTTCATCTGCAGTATTACGACATCAGAAAAAAGTGTGAGGGGAGTCGCTGTTACGACTTCTTAAATATGGAGAAACTCTTGAACATAAAATCAGTTAAGGATTCTCTTGGAGTTGGGGATATAAATTTTACTTCATGTAACCGAACTGTTTATCTGGCAATGCTTGTGGACTGGGTGAGGAATTATGAAGTCGTCATTCCCGCCCTTCTTGAGGATGGAGTCAAGTTGCTTGTTTATGCAGGCGAATATGACCTTATCTGCAACTGGCTTGGTAAGTTATTAGGGATCGGTCCGAAGTTAACATTTTTGAAATAGAAAATGTTGTTTTTGTCTGGTATAAGGGATTGTGCACCTTTTGTATTTGTATTTGATTTTTTTTGTGCAGGTAACTCTAGATGGGTTCATGATATGGAATGGATGAGAGGTCAGAAAGAATTTGCAGGATCTATTGTAGTTCCGTTTGAAGTTGATGGATCCGAAGCAGGAAAACTCAAGAGTTATGGGCCTCTCAGTTTCCTCAAGGTAGTGGTCTCTCTGAGTGTGTGGACTATTTATTTTTCTGCAACTTCTTTTATTTCTAAAAAAATAAACTAAAGGGTGAGTGCCTAAGTTGCTATATTTTATCTGCTCGAGGGTTTTTGATGGAAAACAGGTCCACAATGCTGGTCATATGGTTCCTATGGATCAACCTAGGGTTGTTCTGGAGATGCTGAAGAGGTGGACCCAGAGCTCACTTTCTAGAGTCACCAGTGAGCCTGAAAACTTGGTTTTGTCAATCTAATATCCCAAGTATGGTTTCATTGACTTACTGGATACAGTTCTGTAAATGTAAGCCAAAATAAAAGTCACAAAAGTTCTTGAATAAAATAAAACTTCTACATATAGAGGCATCTTGTTGTTTTTAAATGCTTGATGAAATGGATGACGTTTGTTTTAACTGCTTGATGAAATGACATGTATGATTATATTTCTACGTGAGATTCATTTAACTATTTCCTTTTCTATGTTCCGAATTTCATCACTTATTTAAACAGTTAAGCCCCTTGGCTGTATTTTATCATGCTTTGGTTTAGAAGTTACAAATTGAGGATCGACTTCATGAAATAGAAATCCATAACTGGTTGTTGTTGGGAGACTTTAGTGTAGTCTATTGCTGGTGATTGGTTATAGGATTGTGGAAAGCAAGATAAAAGCATACAATCTAATTGAAATTACAGTGGAAGCATGCACGGTAGCAATTTAAAATTTTCAACAATTTTAATGTATAACCTTATGTAATATCATTAATTGAGGAAGAGTAAAGATATACCTTTGAAGTGTGTTAACCTTTGATGAAGACTTCAAATTCCAATCTTTGTTCCTTTGCGATCTCCCCAATTCTCGGATCACACATTCGTCACAAAGTGTATGCAATGCCCGAGAGGTATCCACCAAGAGGAACATATTGAAGATGTGATTTTAGATTCTACCAGATCTTGGGTGGGTAACGCTAATTCTCTCTATCCTAACTGCTTAGGGTTTTGAGAATGCTTGCAAGAAAGATACAAGTTGCAAAAATTGCATTAGTCTATCCCACAATAAGACTCCTCTTATTTCTCCAAATACTCAATTATAAATATTAATATTTCTCCAAATACCATATTATTATTATTTAGGTAATTTAATAATAATAATAATAATAATAATAATAATAATAATAATAATAATAATAATAAGATGACTAATCTTATTAATTTATAATATTAGTATTTCTCCAAATAATTAATTATAAATCTTAAGCTATTTAATTTATTCCACTAATAAATTAAATACACTTAACTTATTATTATTAAGCCAGTCACTTCTAAAATCATATTTCTCCCTTTTATGGTGTGTCCCTCTAGGTTCAATATTAAGCCAGTAGTGGAATAAATAAATTAGAACAATTTTAATATTATTTATAATGAATTTAACTCTTTTAATTCAAATATAAATAAATAATATTTATTGTACATCATGAGTGACACGTTATAAATAGTGTATCATGACTATCTGGATAATATGAATTCAACGTTAATCACAAAGAATATAAAGAACATATTCCGTGAATAGTTAGCATACAATTCAATCATTCTACCATACAATGTCCCAATTAAACATAAAACATGAAATATGCATTTCGATTCAAAATGCACAACTCTGATTAATGTAAATTAGAAACTCCTTTCTAATTTCCATTTCACCTTGGCCAAGGATTTCTGAGTTGTCAATTATTGAATCGCATAAGACATTCTCTCCCTTTAATTGAAGTGGTAGATCGTTTGTTGATCATTCACCTACCTCCATGTATACTTTATTATAGCCGAACATACTGTACAACATACTTTTAAGTATTAAGGAATATGACAAAGTATAATTCAAAATACACAAGGTACTATGATGCTCAAGTTCAAGGATCACTGTGACGCCCCCAAATCCTGGTTCCGTAACCTCGGGTTTGGTGCTTACGATCCAACATCTTCACTCACATTCTATAAACTAACGTGAAATATATAAACATAAATTATTCATTACAATTGATTCTCCTAAGGGTCTATATGTAAGATCCCAACTTTTTAATGAATAAAATTGAATTTCCTCTATTCATTATCTTGAAATAAAAAGGTGTTAATTTGATATAATACTTTGATTATGGATGAAATGTGCAAATTTTGCAAAATAAGCAAGTGGTTATAACATATTCATTATTTCTGGGGAATATTCGTTTGGTCGTGGAATATTCTTGTTGTCGGGGAATATTCGTACGACGGCACATCCATTTGTGGGCCCCATAACGGAAAACGGTCGGATGAAAAAAACAATAAGTTTGAGAGTTTACAAATAACGGCGTAGTTGTTACCGTTAACACTGTTGGAATATCTGATGATTAAAATACAGTAATACGCATGGTTGCAAAGTAGCATACATGTATCAGATAATATTTTGAATTATTGATTCTTACGTAAGAAGACACTACTCAATAATTGTTACGATAATTATCGCTCAATATTTTATTTTATTGATTCAATAATTCACGATTGATATTTTATATTATTGTTGTTCCAATAATGTCACCGCACAAGATTCCATTATCGGATCAAGAATTCATATTATTTGAATAATATTGCTAGATAGCATTATTGACAATATCTAAGGAAGTTCTCGCTCAGAAAAGGGTTTGGTCACCTAATCATGGCGCCAATAAGGAGAAATCCTTATCGAAAAGCCCTCTTTTTGGTAACGACTTCGGTCATTATAATTGTGATTCGTAATATTATTTGTGAATAATTAATTATTTATTTATATGATAAGAAAATATTTATTTTATGTGGATGGATAGGAAAATATTTATTTTGTGTGGATATAGATGAAGAATTAATGCTGAGGTGTTTTATCAGTATTTTCTCAGAATGGAGGTATTAAAAATCATCCGTATGTGGATTTCGGTCATTTTTCGTTTGGAATTTGGAAAAACTTAAATCTACAAAGTTGTAGAGAATTTAATTTTTTATGGAATGGACATAAAATTCGTATTTTTTTGATAAAAGGGCTATTTATTATGAATTATTGAAGTTTCGGAAATAAATGTTTTTATTAAAAACATGGTGGGCTCCACTTTTAGTTGGTGAGAAATGTGCTGAAATTTTATTTCAGAAGTGGTGGACGTGAATAATAGTAGGTAAAACCATTAGTCTACTATGGCGTTCTTAGCATTTTCCTATAAATATGGTGCTTAGTTAGGATTGAAAAATCACACCAGAATCATAAGCTTTCTCTCTCTATATTATCGAGCGTATTTTCTGAGTATTTAGATACTTTGTGAGTTGCTATTCAGTGCAAGTTTTCTTCTGCCTTATACCTGATATTTCAGCCAGAAATACTGTTCTTTTAAGGTAAGGGATGTTATTTTCTTCGTAAATGATATTATTTCTTTCAATATCATTATGCCGAAATATTGATATGAATTTTATTGTGGAATTTCTATCTTTTTGTGTCGGAGTTACTATTCACGTATACGACACCATTCACGAATACGACACTATTCACAGAAAAATGAAATTTTCTAATCTTTGTCCAAGATATCTATTATGGTTACTATCTTTGATTGTATCCATGTTTCATTCTTGAATTTTACTCCACTATGGTTTATTTTGGAGTATTTTTGAACTTGGATAAACTAAAGTACGAATCCCTAATCTTTGATCTTTATCTCACTGGATTCGTTTCTTTAAAATATTTTTCATCATCATCAGTCCTAAATGATGATATTACTAAATATCTTTGGCCTGTAGTGCAAAGATGAATGATTAACTGATGATTATCTTTGGCCCGTAGTACAAAGATGAACATGTGTTGAGATGAACATGACTAACTGGTGATACAAATGAATATCTTTGGCCTGTAGTGCAAAGATAAATATTTGAATCAAGGTGTATATTGATTGATGTTACATGGATAAAATATTAATGATGGACTTTTAAATTCATAGATGATAGTAGATTTCATTCTCTACTTAACTCTTTTAATGAATTGTTATTTCCACTGCGAATATTGATCTAAAACTAGTTGTCCATTATATTTTATCTGATTTGTTGAAGGCTAACGATAAATTGTTGTTCATTATCTTAGTCATAATATTCTTTACTGGGCTAGTTGAGCTCACCATTTTTCTTTTTGTTCCATTTTTCTTCTCAGGATGTGAGAATATAGCAGGAACTAGCCGGGATATGGAGTGATGGTTCTAAAAAGTTATTTTAGCAAGCCTCACTATTTTTGTAAAATAGTGTATCAATAATTATAATGATGACTCTTTTTGAGTTTGAATACTGTCTATTAGACAATATTTGTATTCAAACTCACAGTATATGTGTTGTCGTATTTTGCACGATAATTGTATTAATGAAGTATTTGTTTCTATACCATGTATTTGACGACTCAGAATGGGTGATGTATACCTATTTTGGGGGTGTCACACTATAAACCTTAACTTAATACATACCCTTAATAACTCAAAAGGTTTACATAATCCAATTATATAAGATAACATAATAGTTAAACGTTCATATAAAACTACTCTTGAACTTTGCCCTTGCCTTTGTCCTTCTTTGAGCACTCGGGCTTAACTGAAATAAATATCATGATATAGCAAGAGTGAACAACTACTTCGCTCAACAAGTTCAAATACTTCGCTTAATAAAAATTGTTCTTTTTCTCAATCTAAGAGTCCGCACCAGCAACTGGTTTGGAATAGCTTTTAAAACGTATTTGAATTATCAAATTTAAAATTCTTGGTCTAGATGATACAACTAGCTTAGACTTAATAGTTCATGAATAATAGAACTTCAAATTGTTTCACAGTTCAATAATGAAACAAATCTTCAAAGGCATACAAGTGCAATAGATACAAGTCTGAATATAATTAAGAAACTTGCACTAAGCGCGAATACTAATAATTATCATGGATGTGGAATAATTGACAATAATTAATCCACAAACATGCTTGAAAAATAATAACTCAAGTTTGAGTTAGGAAACTTGCCTGCTTCGTTGATTACCGCTAATCAATCTAATATAATCTCTTATGAAAAGACATATCATTGATAAGATTGATCTTTCAATTAACATAACATATCTTAACTCATAATACTACTATACTTTATTCTAAATTATCTAACATTTAATCTCATAAGTAAACATTAGACACTACCTTAAACTATTAATAATATTATCATCATTTGATAATATTTCAATCACTTAACCATCATCTTAAACTCTTTTTTGATATTATTAATTATTTAATAATATTTTATTCACTTCTTAATATTATTAATTATTGAATAATATTTTAATCACTTACTAATATTATTAATCTTTTAAGAATATTTTAATCATTTACTCATATTATTAATCATTTAATAATATTTTAATCAATTACTAATATTATGAATTAATTAATAATATTTTAATCATTTACTAATATTATTAATCATTTACTAATATTATTAATCATTTAATAATATTTAATCATTTATAAACAATTTAATTTAATTGTTTATCTCTTACTATTTAATTTATGTAGCAAACATAACGTGCCATTCACATAAATATTTTATTAAAATGACCAAATTACCCTTATAAGGTCTTAATACATCATCTTAATGATCATTATTCAATATAATTACATTAACAAATTTTATGACTTAATATAACTTAATTTCCTCAATTATTCTTAACTCATCCATAGGCATTAAAAATACCTAATCAACTTATTATTTTCGTATCTTATGATAAACCTTAATATATTATATTTTAGTTACAAAATAATTTTCTTGCAATTTTCCAAGTTAATTTTCTATTTTAAATAAACCATTACAGTACAAAACCAAAGCATTTATTAAAAATAATCCTTTTATCAAAACATTCCGAAATTCATACAGTAGCATCATATCATCATACACCGATTCTAGTAAAAATTTCATAAATGTCTGAGATTTAGATCTCGGGTTATAATAGTTTCTTTCAAAAATCTTAAAATCTTTCACGGACCATAACTCTGTCTCAGGACATCGAAAAATGCTCATTTTTGGACAACAACTAGATAACTTAATATATTAACATACCACAAAAGACCAGAATTTTTAGAGCTCTCTAATTGACCTAAACAGGCTATGAAAAATTATGGACAATAGGGTTTTAGAGTTTTTCTAGCAGAAACTGTTTTGGTAGAAAATGCGCTACGGGTGGCCCGGTTAACAATTTTCAGTGATCCCTGAGGGGTTCATTAAATAACTCATAGATCTAACTCATGGCTTTGATGGATCTCAAAAAATAAGTTATAGATCAAAAATGACAGTTGTCCAAAGTGGATTGAAATTCTAGGGTTTCTTGGTCAAAAACTATTTTTGTTCATCTTTGTCATCAAAGCTCATTAACACTTAAAATGGCTACATTTAACCATAAAACATCATATAACACATAGATATACTATCATATGGATTAAGAACATAAACTCATCATTTATTTCAAAATAACCATAGAAATACACATTAAACTATCTAGGGTTTAAGTTTAGAAAACTTTTGAACCTTGATCTTGTGGCACTTCTTCTTCTTCCAAAGTAGGTTATGAACCTTGAAGACATAAAAAAAGTTTCCTCTCCTTCCTCTTGATGGATGACATCCCCTCCCCTTTCTCTCTCAAAGTATTTTCTCTCTATTCTTATGGAAACTTAGGAAGAGAAAATGAAGCAAAACTTTTTGCTAGCACTTGTGTTGAGTCCTATATATAGCAGTGAAAAATGTATACATACAACATATACATATACATATACTTAGTACACTTCTCCCAATTTCTTTGCCATCCCTTGATTTTGGGGATTTTAATTTATTTAAGCAAACTAATGTAGGGAACAAGAGCTATAGTGTTTGGTGAACCACTTTAAAATTGTGAAGTGAGATGAAATAATGATTCCATGTGACCCCCATCTATATATACCCGGACCCTGAGTTAAAGTACGAGATTCAAGGCTTCGTGTTTGGCGAGTAATCCTACCTATATTTAATAAAGACTATTATAGGGCGCAAGACACCTAGCCACTTCTCCATTTTTACCCCATTTTTGATTTTCTTTAATGATTTATTTGCTCATTTATCCTTCTAGAACTTCCATCTCAAATGGGCTAGGGTTTGGGCTGATTATATTATTTATTTGAGCTCTCATTTAAATCATTTGGGCCACTTTATCTAGGATATGTCCAACACATTAAATTCCTTACCCTTGATATTTAATTAGGGTTTCTAGTCCACTTACATTGGACTTTAAATAATTATTCATATTGGTTTAATTACATACCCCAATTAGACTTACTTTTAACTAGGTTAAGATAATAAATAGGTTGAAATAATAATTTAAATCTCTTAGGCTAGTCCACTAGTATATAATTTAAATACTTGGACTCTTCAATAAATATAACATTTCGGTTATTTAATCCTCAACATATATAAATATGTTACAAGGCTTTCCTTTTATTCACTTCTTATATGATTAATAAATATACACACACACACACACACACACACACACACACACACACACACACACACACACATATATATATATATATATATATATATATATATATATATTCAATTGTATACATTCCATACATAAGTCACAAAGTATTCAGTTTATTGATAAATAATTAATATCCTCATTTACATTGTGACCTAATATTCTTGGTTATTACAATCACTTGTACAACTATAACTATAAGAACTCCTATTATCAAGAAAGTAAAACTCCATTAGGGTTCCTTTAAGCGAATCACGTTCTCTAATAAGCACCTGCATACTTATTTTAGTGTCTCCACATAAATGATTATGAGATCAATCATCCTCTTCAATAGAGCAAGCATAATATGTACTAATCTATCTGGAATCAGTAACCCCACATTAGTGATCCATTACGATTAGGAACATTTTAGTTTTAGAGCTATCTTCAATTTAGATCTCATTAGCATGATCAACATCATGATTCTAAAAGCATTGCTCCAAACTATGGGTTTATCACAATTATTAATTCAACTAATTAACATGAATAAAGAATGCCTTCTGTGTTATATAAATTCTCTTATTAATAAATGAAGAAGATTACAAAGTAAATGCTTATCACATCCAATGTGATTGGCTTGAGGGCATATTACTTTCAATCTCCCATTTGCATTAAAGCCAATTGCCTTCGTATCTCATACTCATATTCTCTAAGTGCGATCGTCCTACTGTTGGATAAAGCTTCAGTAAATGGATATGCAATGTTGTTCTTGAGAGTCCACTATCTCTATAGTGTCTTCTCCTCTTTTAATGATTTTTCTAATCAAATGAAAGTGCCGCAACACATATTTGGATCCCAGATGAGACTTATGAACTATTCCTAGTTCTGTAATAAACTTTTCATCCAAATAATCAACTTTGCAGCTTCATTTATAGCTATATACTTTGTCTTTGTCACTAAATCAACAACTTTTTGCTGTTTAGAACCTTTTCAACTTACTAAACCACCATTCAAGGTAACCATTTACCCTAAAATGGATTTATTGTCGTCTTGATCAGTCTAAAAAGCTTGAGTCTGTGTAGCCCTTTAGTTTCTATTCAGACACACCATACATTTTTAACACATCCTTTATTTTGGTTAAGTACTTTAGGATGTTATTCACTGTCTTACAGTGATCTTCTCCAGAATATGACTGATCAACATCAGTTCTCGTATATTTTATTGCATACATGATAGTTACTCATGTGATCACTCTTTTCAAGTGTCTTTGGGGATAATTTCTTAGATAGATACACTCCATGACTCATCATCATGAGATATATCTTAGATTTTTTCATGCTAAACTCCTTTAGCATTGAATGAAAGTACGTTACTTGGGTCAAGCTGAGTATACTTATAAATCTATCAATATAGATCTTTATCCCCAAAATAAGATGCTTCTCCCTAATCATTCATGGAGGAATGTTTAGACACCTTTATCTTTACTTATTGTAGCATTGGTATGTCATTTACCTATCCATAGTATATCAACATATAATACTAGGAATGTCACAACGCTCCCACTAACCTTCTTGTACACACAAGGTTCATCCTCATTTTGATAAAATCAATCTTTGATTATCTCATCAAAACGGATGTTCCATCTGCGAGAAGCTTACTTCAATCCATAAATGGATTGTTGTAGCTCATATACATGATTTGCTTCATCCATTAAAACAAATCCATCTGGCTGTATCATACATACATTCTCCTCTAATTTCAATTAAGGAAGGGCGTCGCTACATCCATTTGCCAGATTTTGTAATAATAAGTTGCAATCGTAAGTAAAATTCAAATGGACTTGAACATTACTACCAGTAAGAAGGTTCTATCATAGTCAATTCCTTGACTTTGTATGAATCCTTTGGTAACCAGTCTGGTCTTATAAGTCTCCACCTTACCATTTACTCCAGTCTTTCTCTTAAAGACCTATATACACCCTTTAGGCTTTATGCCAGGGTTAACCAAAGTCCACACTTGGTTTTCATACGTGGATTCCATTTCGAAATTTATGGTCATCTGTCATTTCTTTTAGTGTCTAAAACTCTTAGCCTCATCGTATATAACTGGATCATTATTCTCTATGATGCGTACCTCATCATCATCATCTATGATGAATCCATACCTCCCAGGTATCTTCGGTACTATTCCAAATTTATGATTTGATTGTGGTATAATAGGTCTATCTACATGTTTCTCTTTTTGACTTATAGTGCTTTGTGGTTCTTGAACTCCTTCAAGATCTATTATCCTCCCACTAGCCCTTTTCAATGATAAATGTGAGACCCTGAATTTTATGAAATAAAAGTATTCAATTTTTCTATTTTGGTAAATAGTTAAATTGATAAAAGCTTAAAGTTAAGGGTGACATTTGAATTTTTTTCAAATTAACTGATGATGAAGTTTTATTTTATTAGTATTATTAATGTAATAAAACAGAATATCTTTTTATATAAAACAGAATACTTTTATAAAATTATTTTATAAATAGAATATATTATATTTTATTATGCATAGTGTTTGCATAGTGTTTGCATAGTGCCTACATAGTGTTTGTATACTAAAATCTTTTATAAAGTTATTCGTTTTATTAGATTATAAATAGAATATATTATATTTTATTTAAAAGATTTTTCTTTAAATCTGGACTGTTCGATTAAAGTAAATCAATCTGGACCGTTCATGAATTAGTTACTATGCAGTCCATTCTCCTATAAATAGAAGCTCATTCCGTCATTATTTCTTACGAATTCACTGAAACTCTAGAGATAGAAACTATAGAGAGAGTTCTTCTTCTATAATCTTGAGCGTATTTATTTAGAGCTTAAGAAAGCTTTGAGCATAGTACATGTTTTCTTTGAGTATATCCTCGCTCTATCAGTCGGAATACTCTTCTTTCAAAGGTAGGGGATATTGTTTGTTGTACTCGTAAGGGGTATTCTTTCTTTCTTATTCATGAAGAGAACTTCTGTTATTCCATTCTTTATTATTCTGTTGGAATAACCTGTATACGCGGGATACCCTATACTTGGTGAAATTCTTCTGTTATTCCATTCTTTATTATTATGTTTGAATAACCTGTTTATGCAAAGTACCGCATACATGGTGAAATTCTTCTATTATTTCGTTCTTTATTATTACGTTTAATATCCCCGTCTGCAATGCGTTCTTGGGACCTGGTTCCATTATTTATTATTCTATTGGGAATAACCTGTCGGTGCAGTCTATCGCACGCATGGTGAAATTCTTCTGTTATTCCATTCTTTATTATTATGTTGAATAACTCGTCTACATACAAGTAATCGCATACATGGTGAAATTCTTTTATTATTCCATTCTTTATTATTATGTTGGAATAACTTGTCTATGCCAAGTAATCGCATACATGGTGAAATTCTTTTATTATTCCATTCTTTATTATCGTTTGTTGGTTATTGGTTTTATGATTTGTATGTCTTTGGCCTCGTAGTGCAAAGATGATATGTTGTTGAATATCTTTGGCCCGTAGTGCAAAGATGATCTCATTGTTCGATAGCTCAATTCAGTAGTGCGAAGATGGACGGTGTATGACATGATCATAACCACTAGTGATACTAACGAATATCATTGGTCGTAGTGCATGGATAATTCAATGATGTGATTAGCAGGATCATGACCATTAGTTAACAGTTGAATGTCTTTGGCAGTAGTGCATCGATGCATAATTGATTGGTATGATCATGACCATTGGTTTTATAGTTCAATATCTTTGGCCCGTAGTGCAAAGATAGACAACTGATTGGTATGATCATTGTTATTAAATTTGAATATCTTCAGCCTTTGGGGTAAGGATATTGAGTAAACGTTCTATTAAGCCTTTGTGACAAGAAAGAAATGTTAATTCACATTATTATAAATATGAATTGTGAATTTAACTAACATCTTTGGTGGTTTAGGTGAAGACAAGTGATGAAAGTTCTATTTGTCTTGAGTATAATAAAGAACTGTTGATGAGTAGTACATGAATAAAATATCAATGATGGACTTTTAATCTAGAAGAGATAGTAGATTTTATACCTTATATGACTCTTCTAATGGATTGCTTGATTCGCTGCAGTTAAACTTGTTATCTATTATATTCTATCAGTTTAACATTGTTGAAGGCTAATGATAATTTATTCTGCATTATCTTAGTCATAATATTTCTTCTTCGGGCTAGTTGAGCTCACCCTTTCTTTCACCGTTTCTCTTGTAAAATGAGAACGAATGGGACTAGTCTGGGAATAGAGTAATGGTCCTAGATGGTGCATTAGTAGTCCTCACTATTCTGTGAAATAGTGTGATAATAATTGTAATGAGGACTCCTTTTGAGTTTGTATACTCTCTAGTAGACAATATTTGTATTCAAACTCACGCTTTATGTTTTGTCGTATTGTACATACAGGTTGTATTATTAAGTTGTATTTGAATTTCGCACTACGATATCAAGCGACTCAAGATGGGTGATGTATACCTAATTTTGGGGGCGTCACAATAAACACCTTTATCTTAGAAAGCAATGTGTTTCCCAACATATATCTTTTGCTCAATAGGATTATAGAACATATACCCTAAACTTACTTTAGGATGTCCCACAAATTTGCACTTGTCAAATCTTGTTATAAACTTATCCTTTTGAAACCTTTTTCACATAAGCTGAACAACTCCTTATCTTAACATACTTAAGATTAGGAATCCTCCATGTCTATAACTTATATGGTGTCTTGGGGCTGGATTTTGAGGTTACCTTATTTAGTAGATATGCAGCCATTTCTAGGGCTTAACCCCAGATGTATACTGGAATGTCGGTAAAAGGATCATCATGGACTGCACCATGTTCTACAAGGTATAATTTTTTCTTTAAGATAAACTAATCAATTATTGTGTATCAAGAAACGTCCATTATGAGAGAAAACTATTTGTGATGATCTAGAAACTTATTGCATAAGTATTCCCTTCATCGATCTAATTGAAGAATCCTAATACTTTGCCAATTTATTTCACTTCTTAATTCTTTGAATCTTTCAAATGATTTAGATATGTATTTCATTAAATACACATATTCAACTGTTGAATGATCATCTCCCTTTCTTTTATTAGTTTGTTCAGTTTGCAAATAATTTTCATATAAGTCAAGTATACATCAAGTAATCTTCCAGTTATAAACAAAATATTATTATTATAAATAGAACAACTATTGTTCCTAAATATAATATCAAAACTTTCCTTATCCAACAAATGAATAGAAATAATATACTTGCCTGTAGGCTATGTTAAACAATAAGTTCCTACGGTTAATGTAGCAACCTTTGCTTTATTCCCCACATGCAGGATTACTTTACTTTGTTTAGCTTTCTAATTTTGCTTGGTCTCTGCATAAAACTATTTTTTATGAGAACCACAGTCGGTTTCCAATACCCAAGTAGAACCTTGACTTACAGAAATATTTATTTCAATCATGAACAAACCTATGTTTGTAACCGAAGCTTCACTAAGCTTCTTCTGGTTAACTTGTGCAAGACACTTCTTGCAGTTTACTTTTCAGTGTCCAGGCTTATTGTAATGAAAGAAAACTCCTTTGCTATCTATGTGACGCCCCCAAATTTGGGTATCTTCAATCCTAAGTCTTGTGCTGCATGGTACTATAACATCCACACATTTTTAGCTATATAAGCTTAATGACACAATGTAATCTTTATTTTGTTACATCATATCCGTTCAATCCAAGTTTCTATAATCAATACATGTTCTTACATCATAATAATTCACATTACATAGTAATATTAATCTATTACAAGATCTGTACCAATCCAGAATTTTATTTGTAATTTCAAATATTTATTAAATTAAATAAATATTTTAATTTATGTGTTTATTGTTAAATAAATAATTCATGAGTTGAGGGAATTAACTTCATTAAGGTAATATGTTAATTAAATTGATAATTGGTAATTTGGTATTTTAAAGTTAATTAAAATAAAAGAGTGATGAATTAATTATTATGAGATAATATTCTAATTTAATTTAATAATTAAATTAGAGAGTTGATAAGGATTAAAGGAATTGCTATAACGTTATTTTAATTTAATTTAGTAATTAAAGTGATATATTAATTTATTGAATAAAATTAAAAATGGAAATTATAATTTTGTTATATGGGTTATGTGGAAAATTATTGTATTGGGTTATGTGGCAAATTGATTTAATAAGCTGTTGTTAGTTTTAATTTAATTAAATTTGAATATGAAAATTTAATTGAATAAAGTGTGATGATAAACTATATTATAAATGAGTTACGAAAATAAATTAAAAGAGTTTTAAATTGGTTTTACCAAATAAAGCCTTAGAACTTTTGAAATTCTTATTTTAATCTTGTTTTGCCAAACAAGGCTTAAGGAATGATTAAGTCATTATTTTAATTGGTTTTGCCAAACAAGTCCTTATGGCTTTTAAATTTAAAATAAAAATAATTGATATGTATTTAGTAGCCTTATTATTATACGTCAGTTTTATTTTACGTTAGCGTCTGTTTTAATTTTACGTTAAGTGTTGGCTTAAGCCTAAGAAAGAACAAAAGAAAGCAGAGAGAAAAAGAAGAGAGTAATGAGTTCTAGAGAGAGTTTGATAGAGAAATTTATGAGAAGAAGTTTGCAAGAACAAGAAGGAGTAGTAATCAAAAGTTCTGTAATCATCTTTTAGCAAAGGTATAATCTTATCTTTTAAGGTTTTGTTTTTATTTTTATCAAAAGTTTTCTAGGATTGATGTTTTATGAATAATTGTGGAAATTAAGAGTTATTATGTGTTAGTAGTGATTATAAACTGTTTTATATCATTCATTCATGGTCTAGAGTAATTAATTTCATGAAATTATGTTAGTAGTGAAGAAATTGAATTATAGTGATATATATATATATATATATATATATATATATATATATATGTGTGTGTGTGTGTGTGTGTGTGTGTGTGTGTGTGTGTGATATGGCTTACTTTAGAATTAAAATTGATGTTCAATTCATGTAATAAACATGTAATTTTTGGTTGATTGTGAAAATACACGAAGAAACAAAAATATTATGAGTTAAACGAACGATTTTGGTTGTAAAATAAATTCATAGTGAGGAATTTCGCTATGAATGTCAAAAGAAGAAGAAATAATAGAAATAGTGAAATTAAAGGTGGAAATTTTGATGTTTATGTTGTTTATGTGGTTAGAAACGTGTTAGAAACATTAGTTTATGTTTCTATAAACATATTACAACTTGGGTAAGTTGGAATGGTTGTTAGAAAGAAGTTTTTAGGCCTAATTTGGCTTTCTGTAGTGTTCATTCGCGAACTACAGAAGCTAATACTAGGTACCCCACCTCTAGCGTGCACATGCATTTTTGACCCGTCGGCAGGGCCCATACTAGCGCGGGTGTAGGCAAACTTATAAATGTTAAGAAAATCTAACCGGACATGTTTTACTAAAATAGGCATAAAGTTTTCATATGGACTCCGATTGTTGCAATTCAAGATGATCAGAAACGAGGACGAGTAGGCCTACAAATTTTGTTCTTTATGGTTTTCAATTGGATGTCGTTATAAGGGTTCTAAATGGACATCTTTAGGACTATTGTGCACTTGGAGGCAATCAGAGGGCGTTGGGATGCACGAATGCAAGTGCAGTCCTTTGTGTGTTAGTATAACCTAATCTAAAGAGCATGTTAACATGTTGAACATGTAATAGGATGTTGTATCAAGTTGTTAATGTGTATATAGTGCAATGGCATGATAATTTAATTAGTTTTAATAGAGCTAAAATGTGATGCTCATGAAAAGATGTGATGTTGTTTAAACTTAAACTTAGTTAGTGAGCTATACTAAAAGTGGAAACTAAACTCAGAAAGTTAATATTAGTGTAACTATTGAGTATTGTCAATACATATGGTATGTGTAGGACTTGTGGTGAACGTGAGTAGTGATTGTTTAACCTACACAAGAGGCAAGTTCTCTAACTCTACTTTTACGATTGTGCAAGTGCTTAAACCATATTGATACAATGTGCAAGTTCCTAAACTTTCTTATATGTCTGTTCTAACTTGATTATGTTCATGCAAACTCTTTAACAAAACTCTTACAAGTGTTGAAGATTGGTAAATTGTTGACTTTTATGATGTCAGACTTTATTTTAACCACTGTGATGTAATTATTTAATTTTCCGCACTTGATGTATGTTTTAAAGGTTAGATAACCTAGGAGATTTTTTGATTAAGTTATGTAACCCTTTAATTGGAAGTTTTATTGTGTAACTTTTATTATATTTGGGTAGTTAGAATTGAATGAATGGAAAGTGAACACAAAATCTTGTGGGAATGAAGTACCTAGATTTGGAGGGTGTCATAAGTTAGTATCAAAGCTTTAGGTTATGAACCTTAGGTGGGGAAAAAACCTTAGGAAGTAACCTTATAGGAGATTGAAAAGATAGGGGTGATAAACTCTTATAGAGTTTTAAGAAAGAAATAATAAAACACTTTATGTGTTTATGTGGTTGCAACCTATGTGCTTGTGAGTCTTGAATAATGACGATTAGTAATTAAAAACTTAAAATTTTTGTTGCCAGGATGGCTAATATGGGAGAATCCAGTCAGGCTAGGGAGGAGGGACCTCATATGCCTAGAAAGGAGGAGCCTTGAGATATTCAGGTGGTCTGGGAACAATTGTTGCCAAGGGAGTCATCTCTGTTGGTCACAGTGGTTGAGCAGAAGGGCATACCTGATGAGGAGGATGTGGTAGAAACGGATGAGGAAGACCCATTGAGTTTCCACAGACGGATGAGGATGAGGAGGAGGAAGAGTTTCCACAAAACTCTATCGCAGCTCATATATACGACGAAGTATACGACCGCAATATTGAGCTTCAGGATAGAGTCGAGGAGTTGGAGGAGCTAGTAGCTGAACGTCAGACTTCGATGGCGCAGAAGGACGATGAGATTCGGGATCTTTACGAGCGTCTGAGTAATGTTAAATGGAAGCTGATTTACACTGAGAGGGAGAATGAGCAGCTGACAGAGGAGATTGCGAAGTTGAAGGACAAATTGAAAGAAGAATCCGTTAAGAGAGCAAGAATTGAAGACGCGTACGAGAAAGCTTCTCAACGTGCAGAAGTAACAGAGGGGGAAGTACAAGCAAAGAAGATCAAGATGGAGGAAATGAATGGCGTTTTCAACACCGTGATAAACCGAGCTCAAGACCGAGTCATGTATTATCTGATTCAGTTCGAGATGCTGCCATGGTACATGTTAGATCGCAGAACAATGTTCCGTATTATGGAAGAAGAGCGTCGTAAGGCTATGCAACATTTTAGTAGGTCATTGTAAAGAATGTAACTGTTGTGTGATTAATTAGTAAATAAGATGTAAATCCCAAGTATTATATAACCAATGGGATATGATGATGATGTTATCATGAAACTTTAGTAGTTCAGGAAGGTGATGTAAATAGCACTGATGCTATTATTTTTATGTTTTTAAAAAGATTATGAATGAATAAAATGTTAATATTTATTCAAGATGTTATGTGTTGATCTTTTATGATGTGCTAGTTAAGTAGAAAATACTTAAAAGATTGAGTAATAATTTAATAAATATATTTTTAATAGAAAATGCCTCCAAGACGTCAACCACGACAAAGAACCCCTGAGGGATCTACCAATAACAACAACGCTGATGCTAACCCAGTTCAGCAGTTGGTGACATTACTCATGAGAGCGCTGTAGAATCAACCGCAGAATCAAGCTGCGACCTTCAAAGATTTCAAGGCGGTTGGACCACCAGAATTTTGTGGGTCCATGAATCCAGTTGAGGCACATACTTGGATCATGGAAATAGAGAAATTTTTGATGTTGCTAGAGTCGGTGAGGACCAGAAGACTACTTTTGCAACATTTATGTTGAAAGAAGAGGCTAGTTATTGGTGGAAAGCCAATAAAACCCGAGGAGGTCAGGGAGTGATGACTTGGGATAGGTTCAAGGAAATGTTTTTTGAAACCTACTTCCTATAGAGTTCGCAGAATCAGATGGAGGTGCAATTTTTAGAGCTATAGCATGGCTTAATGACAGTATCGGAGTATGCAACAAGGTTCAATGAGTTGGTTAGGTTTGCGCCATATCAAGTTAACACAGATGAGCGCAAGACGAGAAGATTTGAACAGGGACTGAAGCCCTGGTTGTACAGCAGAGTCTCCATGTTTCAGTTGAAGACATTTGTAGCGGTGCTCGAGAAGGCGATTATCGCTGAGGGTGGAGGCGAGGCTGTGATGAAGTACAATCAGGAACAAATAAAGAAAAAGAATGAGAGTGAAGACAAGAATGGTGGTAGCAGTGGTGGGAATAATAATAACCTGAAGAGGAAGTGGAATACAAGTGTGGGTGATGGAAGTCAACATAGTACCCAGCAGAAAAGGAAATTTTAAGCCTGTGCAACATGTGGGAAAAATCATACTGGCGTGTGCTTAAGGGATAAGCGAGTGTTCTTTAACTATGGACAAGAGGGTTACATTGCTCCGAATTGCCATCAACCGAAGAAGAATGCTTGTTACACATGCGGGTCAAATGATTATCTTGCTTGCGAGTGCCCTAAGACGAAAGCTGGATGCAACTGGAAGCAAGGGAACGTTGCTTGTGAGTGGAGGTACGTTGGCTATTGCTGGACTAACGTCATCGAGCAGACCCACACCCATAAAAAAGAACTAGAGTTGAGTAAATCTAAACCATTCTATCTTCAACGGTTCCGGTTTAGTCACTTTGAACTGGTTAAAGTTAGAAGTAGCCAGATTGAGGCAAATCTTTTTCGCATGCTGAAAGATTAAATATCTACATTATGAAAGCGATTAAAACAGATATTTATATAAAAGTGGTAAATATATATTGAGTGTCCCGGGGTTGTCTCTTGGTTTGAAATTGACTTTTCCAAGGTTATCTTTGGAACTTGGATTGGATCCCTCGGGGTTATCTTCGAGGTTGAAACTGAATTTCTTGGGGTTATCTCCGAGATTGCAACTGAGTATCCCGGGGTTTTCTCCAGGATTGAAAACTGTATCTCCCAGGGTTGTCTCTGGGGATGAAACTAATTTGATTGCCAGGGTTATCTCTGGAAGACGATTCTGCCCTCCTGCAGGGTTAGTAATAGGAACGTAAAATTTTGAGTGTCTACAGATGCCTCTCTTTATCATATTCATGCAATGTAATAGCATGGATAGGATAAAGATCACTAGACACTTGAAATGTGACAAGATGAACATGATGCAAATGTAATGCACCATGATGCAATGTTATGCTGAGTGTTATTTGTTGGAATGGTTTCCAACAGGATGTGATAACTACATGCTCCCGCCACTTTTGTTGGGGGATGGAGTTGTCAATGATGACCCTGTTGAACTGCTTGGATGTTTACCCGACCAGTAGTTTCCAAAGCTCTTATCACATGAATCTCCTGATGTAACGCTGGGGTTATCGCCAATGGTTTGAACCGTCCATCAGTGCTATCTGAGCCTGATTTGCAGACAAGTTGCAAAGATGTCCTCAACATCTTTAGAGGTTTCTCCACGCTTGAGACCACAAGATGTTGACATTGAGGTTATCACCAAAGTCTTTAATTCTCATTGCAGGCTTTTCAGCAAAGATGCTCATCTCATGTAACGACCCCAAAATTCAGACCATTTAGATCTCAACTTCGGTCGTTAACCATACATTAAATCTCTAATTTTACATCATTATTCGATAATAAAAACACTAAATTTTCAGAATATTTAAAATGTTTATACATTTCCTTCTTTCTTGCCCTGAATTGCAGCCTTTACATTACATCTCTTTGATTCAATCTTATATCATGAATCGTTACAACAAAATGACTATACAAAGTCTTACATCATAACTAAATATCCATATACATCGGATAGCTCAACTTACAATTCAACAACATGTTACGTTCAAAATATGAAATACGTTTCTCATAAATCATAAGTAATCTTCGTGAATATAGATCTCTATAACTCACTTAGCACATATCTTTACCTTAAAATCTTGACCTGCAAAAGTGGTTATTTGCAAGAGTGAGCTCGACAGCCCAACAAAGTCTAACAGTTTTCATGCATCACATAGCACATAATAACATGCTCGATATACATCTCATTAAAGTTACATGGCATACATGTTTTTAATTCATATAGCAAATATAAAGATTGAGTTCCTTACTCAATCATCATTACTTAGCCAAAATAATGCAGTCATATATTGACTTTAACATTTCATGATTTCAACATGTATAACATATCATGCAATTTAAAATAGTTCATCAAGTCCACGTAGAAAATAGGAACCAAAAGACTTGCCTTGATCGTTGTTTACCAATAAAAGTTTAACAGCTTACAGTTATCTGCACTTCACGTGCCCTACAAAATTATATAACCATACACATCAACTATTAGTCACATAACAACACATAGTAATTGTAATGTAAACTCTACTCCTCATCTCATAATCGTTCCTATTAATTAACACACAATGTTCAATTAGATTGTGTTAGCTTTTCGACTTATGACTCACTATATTTCTTCTTAGTCAAACTCGAAGTTCATTCAAGTGCTTAAGTCTTGCTAGGACTACTTATTGGTTTTATATTAAACCCATTTCATATCCTATAATATTCATTTCAATTGAATTGAAACACTTTTTAAGTTCATTAACACTTGGCACGGCGTTTTGACGTTCAATCGTCACACGCCCGATTTGCATCTCTTGTGTATGCTTACTATGCTTCTATAACTTATCTAATAAATCATTCATTAATGTTAAACATCATTATATTTACTAATATTTAAGTTTTATAACTTAGAACATCATCATTTATCGTAAGGAGCACTACACATGCATATGTGCAAGCCCGACGCCCTCCGATTGCCCTCGAAAACACAATAGTCCTAAAGATAACCATTTTGACTAGTATTACAGACCTCAAATTAAAAAACTTAAAGGACGAAAGTTGTAGGTCTACTCGTCCTCGTTCCGGATCATCTTGAATCACCTTAATCGGAGTTCGTATGAGAAAGTTATGGCCATTTTTCTACAGGAGGCCAAAACTGTTCGACTCAGACTTCTGTCCCAGCGCCGCGGCGTGAGATCTAGGCTAACCAGTGATGCCGCAGCGCGAGATTGGCGCTGGGGCGCGAATTTTAGCGTTGGGGCGCGAATTTTAGCGTTGGGGCGCGAATTTCAGCGCTAGGGCTCCATTTTTGGTATTTGAAGTGTAAAACTAATCCTAACGCAACCCGACCCGAAGAACAGAACAACTAAATTTGTGACACCCCCAAATCTGGGTACTTCAATTCCATAGGACTTGGTGTTCACTGTACAAATATCATCTATCTATCTACCCATAAAAATGCAAGCCATGCAATAGATAGAATAAAAATCTTTTCCTTAAGGGTTACAACATCTGAATAATAATAATACAATCCCAGGTTAAAATAACCTTAAACATCTGTGCGGAATCATAAACAAATAAGTCTTAAACAACATCATTAACTCAAGTCTTAAACATAAATACATCATCTAATAAAAATAACAAGTCTTCATCACTTGTTAACCTTGCCCTTGCCTTTACTAGTGGAAGGTTCATCAATTCTTTCATTCTTAACTGCAATGTTAATATTAAGCAAGAGTGAACACTATTGCCCACAAGTATAATAATGAAATAACAGTATAATAACATGCGAATAAATCAAAGACATCTGAATAAAAGCTCAACTTTTGAATCAAGAATGAATAGCAAGAATCAAAAGAATTCTGAGGGTCATAAGACCTTGAACTATGTCCTAGGTTATCAAGGGTTATACTTGAAACCTTTTACAGTCATAAGACTATGGACCTTCTCTACTCGTACTTAGGGGGATCACCCTTAGTACCATCATGTGCACAATATCTTAACGCTTAACGATAAGTAAATCCCTCTCCGCAGGTTGTTCATCTCAGTTTGACATTCGAGTCCACACCAAAGGAAGTTTGGTTTGGATAATTCATCTAGGGTTCTGAAATTTAGAACGCTCATCAACTGTGGACTAGTCGAATCAATACGGGTTCGCTAGTCTAATAAGGTTCAATAATAATGATATTCAAATTGAATAAAAATCTCAGGAAGTATACAATAGGACAATTATTGTATAACTGAATCATGCTTTGAAAAGATAATTAATCTTTAATATAACATTTGAACTTGAACAATAGTAATGATAATTTACTCGAGGTAAATAATAAACTTGAACAATAATGACAAGTAGGGTTAGGAAACTTGCCTCGTGCGTAGATTACACTTTAACTAAGCACGTTCTTTGAATTTAATCCTACATACCATTCACATTCACAATACCAGTTAATTATAACTTAACTAATCATCATAAACTCATTTTCTTTGTCTACTTTGATTATTAACTATACTTAGTTAATTTACTACTTTGTCACATAATTTACACATCATGAATAACAAGCTAATTATGTATTCAATAATTTAATCCACATGTAATTATGTTATTTACATGTTAAACATCTATTTTACATCTCATTATACTTCTAACATGTTTACATGTTCATTACATTAATTTACTAACACATTGTTAGACTTAAACATTTTAAAAATTCATTTCTGAACATTCGGAGAGAAATAATGCTGCTTATTTCAACATTATATTGGTACTACATTGTCATTGGACTCTTCGCATCTTGGCGCGAGAAATAGACAGTAGTGGCAAACATCATATAGTGCTGCACTGCAGTATTCTGAAATGGTAGTTCGCAAAAAATCGCAGAACATGACAATTTCTTCCAATTTCTTATTTTCTACTCGAAATTAGACATACCCATATGATATAATTCGTATACAAACATTACTCAACATCTAAAGACTTATTTGAACCCATTAAAACACATAATCACAGAGTTTAAGCATGCAATTTCACTGACTTTGATGTTCTTGAAGGTTTTGAAAATAAAACATGAAAATTGACACTACGGATTCATTATAACACCGAATCCGTTCCTTTA
The DNA here is from genome assembly GCA_020205615.1 of Panax quinquefolius. NCBI lineage: Eukaryota > Viridiplantae > Streptophyta > Magnoliopsida > Apiales > Araliaceae > Panax > Panax quinquefolius. The sequence continues at coordinate 102,556,323 of CM035167.1, read as the reverse complement.
AACTTTGGTCTCTTCGCATCAACATGCATAATAATATACGAGTGTAAATTTTATGAAAACATTTATATTTGACATACAAAAATCACGTATAAGGCCATATGGCCAAAACCCAAACTCTGTAAATTTTTGAAATAGCAAGTCATTATATTACGAAACTCATGATATGGAATCATGCAATATATATATAAAGCATGTTACTATGACATGAAATCACGTGTATAACACATAATCAATACACTTTCCAATCACAGAGAAATTTACAAAATTGGAGAGCCATATTTTATAACATTCAGTGACGTAGAAAAGAATTGGGTTAAAGGGATTACCCAAGCGTAGAATTAAAAGAAGATGAATTCCTTCTCAGATGACTCACAATTCTCTAAAATAACTCTGAATTCTAATCTCTTTCTCTGTATCTCTCTCTGTTATGTATTCTAGACTTAGGCAATTTTAATGAAGAAGACGGAAGAGAATACGTATTATAAGAATCAACTGACGCGCATTATGGTCAGTTACCCATCATGGGTTAACTGGCCATAACTCCCTTTAAGGCCATGTTTGGCTAGTTTAATTGATTTAAAACTCCTTTAATTTAATAAAGTTTTATCATATAGTTTAATAATTGTCACACTCCTTCATAAAATAAATCAATATCTTATTTAATTAATTAAATAACATATAATAATCTATCATAAATTCTCATAATCATATAATTAATTTTCTCATTAATTAATTATATCAAATTATTAAATCTCTAATTAATTATTACATTAATTAAAATAACATCATGCTTAATTAAATAATTCATTTAATTCAATAAGCTCACATAAATACATGTTTGAATAATAAATATTCTCTACATTAATTTAATAAATGTAACACATATAATTAAATTAATCTACCACAATTGCATAAATTAATTATTTAATCCAATAATTAAATCATCGAAAAACATTTATTTAATTCAATAAATATTAAAATTAATTTACAAAATCTTGTTCATCACATCTTTCCCCCCTTAAAAGGATTCTGTCCCCAGAATCATGATTAAATAAATTCGACCTGTTACAAAATTTCTGTCTATAACTTAATTTCTAATACTAATTAACATGTATAACTTATGCCAATTACACATATACACATTACCCAACATGCATATACTAATTTAAACCACTAAACAACAATCACAGAAAACTTAATTCCTTGAAAACCATATTTTAAACCCAAAAAGTCCATCTTTATTCTTCTACACTGTGAACACGGTAATCACAATTTATAACCCAATTTTGATTCCTTGAGACTATGATTCTCTGAATTTCATACCCAATTAACATAATCACACTTCAATTTCATACCTTCACAATTAACATATACTAATTTTGATATTTCTACAAACCACGTTAATATATGAATGTTTACTGTAAAACTAATTTCTCTTTCTCTATGAACGTAATTTAGCATACCACACATATATACATATATACATGTTAGTTATTACCAAAACATATGGACTATAGACAATTTCCGTAAACATATTATACCTCAGTGAGTGAATTTCAAAAACACAGAGACTAAGGAATTATACTATAAAAGATATATGTTAAGATTATTAAACATACCTTTTATTGCTTTGAAATTACTTGCTAACCACTGAGAAACGTTTTGGAATTACAGAACCCTTTCTCTCAATTTTCTCTGATACTTCTCTCTCAAACCCTCTGTAATTCTCCTTCTCAGAAAACTTTTATTTTTCTTCTTAGGCTTAAGCCAAATGCATTATACGTAATCTAAAACTAACCCAAACGCACGTCTTATTCAAACGTTTAAAACCGACACTACTAATGGCCTTATTAATTCAGCGGTTACAATAATTATTATATATTATTTATTTAATTTATATTATTAATAAATTAAATTTTAAAAATCCAAAAGCCATAAGGCTCTGTTTGGCAAAACTCTTTAAAATTAAAGAGTTAATATATTTAAGCCTTGTTTGGCAAAATAAATTTAAACTACTTTAATTTATTTTAATAACCACTTATAATATAGTTATTTGTCACACTTCTTTTAATTAAGTTTTCATACTTAATCTAATTAATACCAATAACAATTTATCAATTAAATCATTAAATCACAAAACGCAATACAAATAATTACCCATCAAAAATGAAATATCAATATACTAATTCATTTAATCAATATAAACTCTCTAATTTAATTATTAAATTAAACTAGAACATTATCCCATAATTATTAATTTCTTCAACTCATTAATTATTTATTAAATAATTAATTAATCAAATCAAATCAAACAAACATTTATTCACGATAAATACATCTATTAAATATTTATATAATTCAATAAATATTTAAATATTATAATAAAAATCGGATTGTTACATCATTCCTCCTTACAAGGATTACGTCCCTCGTAATCACAACTCAAACCACTCATTCGTTACAATCTTCCCCCTACTTATAAAGATTCTGTCCCCAGAATCGAAGACACAAATTAAACAAATAACTCAGAGTAATCTTTCATCATTTTATCTAAATATAGGTTTTATATTTCCTACTACATTCATTACTTTAACAAATTGTAGGTTTCATTTCATAACTTTCACTTGAACTCAATATATTCTGAGTATTATATTCTTAACCCATTTATTTCCTTTTCTAAGAATCGCTATCATAAACACTCGGGATATTACATTCACCATTTCTTCTAAGAATTTCGTCCTCGAATTTTTTTTTATTTATTCATTCAATCTATCAAAGTAGATTTTACACTAATACTTTATTCATTCCTTAGGTTTTATAACCACTTCTTTCCACAAATATCTTTCTGTAATTATTAACTTTTCTATTAAAAGTTTTACATTATTCTTTGATAACTCATATCCTTCTCACTTCAAAATCTCTTTTCTCACTTATTCAACATATTCATCATTTAGTGTTGCATTCTACGACTCACTTCTTTCTAAGGAATACTTTCCTTTTTCACTTCCATCTTGCAGAATAACAAGAATCTTCCACAATTGTTCAATAATTAGGAAGTAGTATGAATAACTCAGGAATTTAAAAGATTCCAAATCATGTTGAGGGTCACAAGACCTTGAACTCTATTCTCTAGGTTTAATAGTGCTTCACCCCTGGTTCTTCACACTTTAAACCCTCTTTGGCAGAATGTTTATCAATCACAAAGACTGAAAACACCCTCTGCAAGTACTCTAGGTGATCAACCTATTATTATATGTATTGTGCACAAACATTTCAAATAAGAAAGTATAAACTAAGCGTAACCTCTAATAAAAGAGTTGTTTCATCTCGAATTTAGAGTGCAAGCATTCAACCGAGGGTCTAATGACCACGAACCTTGTCCATGATTATAAGTAATCTTCAAATTTAACTTTTTACAATTACATACGACTATAATGACTTTAAGGTACTCAGGGGATCAATCCTTCGTACATGTATTGTGCACAAACATTTCAGCACAAAGTATAAAACTAGGTGCAACCTCTAAATAATAGGGTTGTTCATCTCAGTTTTTAAACATCTGAATCCGCACCAAAACAATTTGGTTTGGCATAACTTCTTAAGAAACTCTTGAATTTCATGAACATCTTTCAATATTTGTCTAGCTGAATCAAATAGCATAGACCTCTACAACAATTCGGACATTAATCGAAATATACATATACATACATACATATGTATTCTCATATCTTAAATAAATCTCAAAAATCTTTTTATGACGTCATGATACCGCACTATATTTACAGTCCATTGAGGATTCCGTCATTTGGTGATTTTATCATACTACATCATACCATAGTGGGCTGACGATCCTTAGATCACATCCAACACTAGGTAATACTGCATTGACGACTCCATCATTTTTTTCATCTTTGCACTAGGTTACATGATGCATTAATGATATAAAATACATTTTGATATATTGCAAATCATTTTTGTCTAGCCGAAGCAATTAACATAGACTTACGAATAACAGTATTGTTGTTAAAACTCATTGGTTCCATCATTTGATCCAATATTTTTCAAGAAAATAAAAGTGTAAATATCAGCACGAAGTCAATAAATTTTGAAAGTCTAGCATAGCTAGTAGATTTAGAATACCTATGCTTCCACCATCAACTCCACTTTCTATAATAATCCATTGCTTAATAGGTCTATCTATTCCAATCATCCTCAATACTCCATTTACATTTATATATACCGAGTTCGTCAAACTTACCACACGTTATGAGTTCAGGAACTTGCCACAATCATATGAGTTTAAGAACTTATCCTAGTCAGACCATAGACGTCCATTCGCTGAGGGGTTCAAAAACATACCATATAATTATGAGTCACGAACCTACCATAAGTATGAGTTTTAAGAACTCGCACTTAACCTTATAATATTCTCTAACTATACTCTACCTATCTGTTATACACATGAGAAAAAAATCACCTTCTCAACAGGCATATAGCAAATAGCGCGACACAAACATTCCAATGATTATCAATGTGATAAATTGAGTACAAGCACAAAACCCTCGCCCGTACAAAGGTTTGTACAACTAAGCCTCCACCTGAGTCCTCAATTGAAATCCCTCCTAACTCTATCTTTCTTATAACTTGCTCTTTGCTCGATACAAATTTCTCGTATCACATCATCTATAACTCCTCATGAGTTATCTCGTACTATTTCATATACACCATCTTCATAGCATTAAGCTATAATCATTCAAACATTACAAACCATCTTCCTTTTATAACTTAAACAGATCACGTCATGATCTTATTCTATAATCATCTCCCTTAAAATTATTTTCTTAACTCGTGATCGTTTTGTTTTACGATCCTCTTTCTTTCCCTTTTTCATCATTTACGACATTATTCGTTATCTTGGCTTTTGGAGTTAGGAAACTCCAATTTCTTATCTTTATATCTCTTCAAGATTCTTCTTTGAATCTTCTTGTTTATATAACAATTCTTCCTTTAAGAATTCTAACTTCATTACATCGCTCAAAATTTCATTCGAGTTCTACACTTTCATCATACGTATCCATTTCTAGACTTGGTACACATCGAGTCTCTAACAATTTCAATATGGTACGCTGAGTGGTTTCCCACAAACAACCAATAAACTAGGTTCTGAGTTACTAGTTCGTATATACCTCCGCTCTATGAAGGAATCGTTTAGCCCAGATACCATACATCAACTACTAAAGAGTACAATTGCACCATACTTAAATATAACTCTCTATTCTTAACTTCTTTATCATTCTCTTCTTATAAACACTGTCTATTTATTATCACCTTACATTCTTATTATTGGAGTTGGGTAACCCCACATTCATATTCCTTATAACTCTTGCGAGATTCTTCTTTGAATCATTTCACGCAAGTTTTAATACCTTCTTTATAAATTTCTTAAATTTCTTCTTATTATTCAAACTCTATTTGAGCTTATTCTTTCATTATCTTCACCTCTCTTCTCTAAGGTTATATCCTAAGGTACTCCTACCTAAGGTTTATAACCTACATCTTTGATACCAACTTGTAACGACCCCAAAATTCATACCATTTAGATCTCAACTTTGGTCGTTAACCATACATTAAATCTCTAATTTTACATCATTATTCGATATTAAAAACACTAAATTTTTGGAATATTTAAAACGTTTATACATTTCCTTCTTTCTTGCCCTGAATCGCAACCTTTACATTACATCTCTTTGATTCAATCTTATATCATGAATCGTTACAACAAAATGACTATACAAAGTCTTACATCATAACTAAATATCCATATACATCGGATAGCTCAACTTACAATTCAACAACATGTTACGTTCAAAATATGAAATACATTTCTCATAAATAATAAGTAATCTTCGTGAATATAGATCTCTATAACTCACTTAGCACATATCTTTACCTTAAAATCTTGACCTGCAAAAGTGGTTATTTGCAAGAGTGAGCTCGACAGCCCAACAAAGTCTAACAGTTTTCATGCATCACATAGCACATAATAACATGCTCGATATACATCTCATTAAAGTAACATGGCATACATGTTTTTAATTCATATAGCAAATATAAAGATTGAGTTCCTTACTCAATCATCATTACTTAGCCAAAATAATGCAGTCATATATTGACTTTAACATTTCATGATTTCAACATGTATAACATATCATGCAATTTAAAATAGTTCATCAAGTCCACGTAGAAAATAGGAACCGAAAGACTTGCCTTGATCGTTGTTTACCAATAACAGTTTAACAGCTTACAGTTATCTGCATTTCACGTGCCCTACAAAATTATATAACCATACACATCAACTATTAGTCACATAACAACATGTAGTAAATGTAATGTAAACTCTACTCCTCATCTCATAATCTTTCCTATTAATTAGCACACAATGTTCAATTAGATTGTGTTAGCTTTTCGATTTATGACTCAATATATTTCTTCTTAGTCAAACTCGAAGTTCATTCAAGTGCTTAAGTCTTGCTAGGACTACTTATTGGTTTTATATTAAACCCATTTCATATCCTATAATATTCATTTCAATTGAATTGAAACACTTTTTAAGTTCATTAACACTTGGCACGGCGTTTTGACGTTCAATCGTCACACGCCCGATTTGCATCTCTTGTGTATGCTTACTATGCTTCTATAACTTATCTAATACATCATTTATTAATGTTAAACATCATTATATTTACTAATATTCAAGTTTTATAACTTAGACCATCATCTTCTATCATCAGGAGCACTACACATGCATATGTGCATGCCCGACGCCCTCCGATTGCCCCCCGAAAACACAACAGTCCTAAAGATGTCCATTTTGACTACTGTTACAGACCTCAAATTAAAAAACTTAAAGAACGAAAGTTGTAGGTCTACTCGTCTTCGTTCCGGATCATCTTGAATCACCTCAATCGGAGTTCGTATGAGAAAGTTATGGCCATTTTACTACAGGAGGCCAAAACTGTCCGACTCATGATTTTTTGTCCCTTGCCATGGCGCAAGATCTAGGCTAACCAGTGGCCAAGAATATGAGATTGGCGTTTGGTAGCGAATTGAATATTTTAGCGAATTTCTGAGTCGGGCGCGAATTTTGGCGTTGGTGCTCTAAAACTAATGTAACGCAAACCCACGAAGAGCTAGAATACTAAATTTATATACATAACTTAATTTCTAACACGAATTAACATGTATAACTTATGCCAATTACACATATACACATTGCCCAACATGCATATACTAATTTAAACCACTAAACAACAATCACAGAAAACTTAATTCCTTGAAAACCATATTTTAATCCCAAAAAGTCCATCTTTATACTTCTAGACACTATGAACATGGTAATCACAGTTTATAACCCAATTTTGATTCCTTGAGACTATGATTCTCTGAATTTCATACCCAATTAACATAATCACACTTCAATTTCATAACTTCACAATTAACATATACTAATTTTGATATTTCTACAAACCACGTTCATACATGAATGTTTACTGTAAAACTAATTTCTCTTTCTCTATGAACATAATTTAGCATACCACACACACACACATATATATATATATACATATATGTTAGTTATTACCAAAACATATGGTCTCATCATCAATTAGTAAAACATATGGATTATAGACAATTTTCGTAAACATATTATACCTCAATGAGTGAATTTCAAAAACACAGAGACTAAGGAATTATACTATAAAAGATATATGTTAAGATTATTAAACAAACTTTTTGTTGTTTTGAAATTACTTGCTAACCACTGAGAAATGTTTTGGAATTACAGAACCCTTTCTCTCAATTTTCTCTGATACTTCTCTCTCAAACCCTCTGTAATTCTCCTTCTCAGAAAACTTTTATTTTTCTTCTTAGGCTTAAGCCAAATGCATTATACGTAAACTAAAACTAACCTAAACGCACGTCTTATTCAAACTTTTAAAACCGACACTACTAATGGCCTTATTAATTCAACGGTTACAATAATTATTATATATTATTTATTTAATTTATATTATTAATAAATTAAATTTTAAAAATCCAAAAGCCATAAGGCTCTGTTTGGCTAAACTCTTTAAAATTAAAGACTTAATATATTTAAGCCTTGTTTGGCAAAATAAATTAAAACTACTTTAATTTATTTTAATAACTACTTATAATATAGTTATTTGTCACACTTCTTTTAATTAAGTTTTCATACTTAATCTAATTAATACCAATAACAATTTATCAATTAAATCATTAAATCACAAAACTCAATACAAATAATTACCCATCAAAATGAAATATCAATATAATAATTCATTTAATCAATATAAACTCTCTAATTTAATTATTAAATTAAACTAGAACATTATCCCATAATTATTAATTTCTTTAACTCATTAATTATTTATTAAATAATTAATTAATCAAATCAAATCAAACAAACATTTATTAACGATAAATACATCCATTAAATATTTATATAATTCAATAAATATTTAAATATTATAATAAAAAATCTAGATTGTTACATCTCATGTGCGAGAGACTCTTGGGGAATTGTTCTTTGATTGCTGAGGATATGTATTCCATCATTGGACCTCACCGATGAGGATGCTTTTCCATGGTTTGCATCGTTAGGTCTTTCCGACGCTTCGCTGGAGTTACTGCCAATGGTTTATACTGTCAGAGCTGCCTGACCCTCGTTGAGATATCTTTCAATGTCTGGAATCATCAGACCACCTCCAATGCTTCGTTGGAGTTATCGCCAACGCTGGTGATGTCAGGGCTGCATGACCATCGTTGAAATGGCTTTCAACGACTAACATCATCGGACCATCTCCGATGCTTCACTGGAGTTACTGCCAATGGCTGGTGATGTCAAGGCTGTCTGACCCTTGTTGAAATAGCTTTCAATGGCTAAGGATGTATAAAACCTCCGCTGGGGTTGGATTTTTGATGAGATGTATGCTTTTGATTGCAATTACAACCCCAGGTTGATGGCATCGGACCTTCGCGAGGTATTACTTTCAACCGCTTTGATCATCGGTTTTTATGAACCCTGTGTTTGGGCGAATACCAATGATTGATATGTAGACCCGCAGTTTGGTCTTTGAAAATCAGGATTTCAGGCTTTTCCGCTTAATCGCGTAGCATCTTTTTTCCTGATTTGACTTTTCAGCTTATGGGACCTCCTTTGTTAACTCAAATTTGATCAAGCCAGAGGGGGTGGGGACCACCCAGGGTAGCCGCAGGTATTCCCGCGGCCAGTTGTGAGTTATATCTCACTTGCCTTTTCCTTTCATAAGTCATTTTCAACTTGAAGCCACACAGAGAATCCGAGATTTCTTCTTCAGATCTACCGAGTTCGGGCTGTTTTCTGTAAAATCCGTCACCGTACAATTATTCTGCACTATCTTGGTAACGTTTTACATGTTTTTTTTTCCAGTTTTGACAGTTGGAAAGTGAGATATCATACAAAATACTTCAAAACACATAGTAGTGAATATGCATGCTCATATGACTTGATAAAAATTATTCAACACAGTAAATGCTAGTATTTTACTATGTTGAACGTATTGATGTGAAAAGAATTGACTTTTGAAATAGTTAATTTGGCACCTTTTTCTGCTATTTTTATCCTATTTTAGGACAAATGAGCAAAGGTTTTGAAGCAAAGTAATCTTGGTAATTAGGCTACCCTTATGGATTATGACTTTGATATTTTTCATGCATATAGGATGTTTATGACTTTGAGTAGGTGTGCTACTGAATGGCCACCTGACCTGGTTCCGTTATTTATTATTCTGTTGGAATAACCTATCTGTGCGGTCTATCGCATGCCTGGTGATTTATTTTGTTATTCCATTCTTTATTATACTCAGTTGGTTAAAGTTTTGACTTCAATACTTCATGAAATTATTGGAATATCCTTGATATTTGCGCTTCATCCAGTATCTTTTCATAGAAATATTCTTCTTAGAAATCTTGAATTTTACTCCACAAAGTAGTATCATGTTGATAATTTGGACGTTATTGAGTTCAGGATAAATTAACTTATAAATCTTAAAAATTTATTCTTGAACTTATTTTATTGAATTGTCATCATCCTCATGTTTATAATATGTTGAATGTCATCTGTGGCCTGTAGTGCATAGATGGACTTGGTATGATTATGACCGGGGATTATTCGGTATAATCATGACCGTAATATTACAAATGATGTGGTAAAAATCCTCATTGGCCGTAGTGCATTGATGGTCAGTTGTTGGCATGATCATGATCATTGATGAATACACAAATATCCTTGGCCCATAGTGCATGGATAATTTGTGGTCGTGATACTAATGAATATCCTTGTGTAAAGTAGTGCGGGGATGATGATGGATTATTTATTAAAATTTGAGTCTCGTGATAAAAGTAATGAAAACCTTTTAAATCATAAAAGATAGTAGATTTTATTCTCTACTTGACTCTTCTAATGAATTGCTTGTTCCGCTGCAATTAAACTTGATATTTGTTATATTTTATCAATTTAACACTGTTTAAGGCTAATGATAATTTATTCTGCATTATCTTAGTCATAATATTTCTTACTGGGCTAGTTGAGCTCACCCTTTCTTTCACTGTTCTCTTCAGGAAATGAGAACGTAGCTGGGACTAGTCGGGAAACGGAGTGACGGTCTAGATGATAGCATTAGTAGTCCTCACTAATATGTGAAATAGTGTGATAATAAATGTAATGAGGACTCCATTGAGTTTGTATATTGTCTAGATGACAATATTTGTATTAAAACTCACAACATATGTTTAGTCATATTTTACACGACTGTTGTAAATTATGTTGTATTTTAATTTTGTACCATGTATTTGACGACTCAAGATGGGTGATGTATACCTATTTTGGGGGCGTCACAGTTGGTATCAAAGCTTAGGGATACGATCCATGACTAAGATGTGAGACTAGAACTAGGAGGGGAGAGACGGGGAATTCCTTCGCTAGTATGACTTACCTAAGTTTATTTGGTATTTAATTTGTCGGTCAGAGTATAGTTATAATATGTTACATGTCAATTAACCCTTATTTTGTGGCAGTATCTGAAAATGACATCCGAGAATGTTGAGAATATCAATGGAGCACATGAGACCGTTGAGTCACCACAAATCAACACCCAGGATAATGTGCATCAAGATGGCAATAATCCTCAAGTGAACAACAACACCGACTAAATGGCGAACAACGGAATGTTTAGGAGCTTTCTGCAATTCGTACAACATCAGGCGAAAACACTGGCAACTCTCAGACGGTCACCGCTAAACAGTTCAAGGAGCTGGGACCACCGGAGTTTGTTGGAGAACCAAAACCACTTAAGGCGGAGACGTGGATAAAGCAGATCACCAAGATATTTGATTTCTTGGGATGTTTCGAGGAGCAAAAGGTTCCCTTTGCCACCTTTATGTTGCGAGGAGAGGCAGATTACTGGTGGGAATCGGTAAAGCGTACTCAACCTGCCGTACTGAAGATGTCTTGGGAGAAGTTCCAAGAACTATTCAACGACAAGTACTTTCCCAAAAGTATTCGTCACATGAAAGTGGTAGAGTTCATCAAGTTAGAGCATAACAATACGACCATGTCGCAGTACGAATGTGAGACCCCAGATTTTATGAATAAAGATTTAATTTTCTCGATATTTTTTTTATTATGGTGTGGATTTGATATAATATTATAGTTGTGGGTAGTATTTATAAATTTTGCAAAGTATGCAAGTTGTCATATTATATTCGATTGGTCGGGGAATATTTGTTTTATTAGGGAATATTCGTGCAACGACACAATCATTGGTGGACCCCACAACGGAATTATTGTCTGATTGAGAAAATGACAAAAATATTTTATGAAAATAATGGCGGAAGTTTTATCGTTAGCTGTTGAAAACACGGTGTTAAAAAATACTGATGTCTGGCGTGGTTGCAGCACACTGCACGGTATTAATTATTGATGCTTACGTGATAAGTCACTCAGTTTTGTTGGTATTATTAATGTAATAATACAAAAAATCTTTTTATATAAAACTGAATAATTTTATAAAGTTATTCTATAAATAGAATATATTATATTCTATTATGAATAGTGTTGCATAATGTATGTCTGCATAGTGTTTTGCATAGTAAATTCTTTTTATATAAAACATAATACTTTTATAAAGTTATCTATTTTATTACACAATAATTAGAATATATTATATTTTATTATGCATAGTGTTTGCATAGTGCCTGCATAGTGTTTGTATAGTAAAATCTTTTATAAAGTTATTCGTTTTATTAGATTATAAATAGAATATATTATATTTTATTTAAAAGATTTTTCTTTAAATATGGACCGTCAGATTAAAGTAAATCAATCTGGACCATTCATGAGTTAGTTACTATGCAGTCCATTTTTCTATAAATAGAAGCTCATTCCTTCATTATTTTCTTACGAATTCACTGAAACTCTAGAGAGAAAAACTATAGAGTGAAAGAAGAAAGTATTCTGCTACTTCACTACTTATATATCCAGTACTCTTCTTCTTAAGGTAGGGAATATTATTTGTTGTACTCGTAAGGGGTACTCTTTCTTTCTTATTTATGAAGAGAACTTCTATTATTCCATTCATTATTATTCTATTGGAATAACTCAGATATGCTGCTACTACCCTATACTTGGTGAAATTCTTACATTATTCCATTCTTTATTATTATGTTGGAATAACTTTTGTCTATGCAAAATAATCGCATACATGGTGAAATTCTTCTAACATTCCATTCTTTATTATTACATTGGAATATCACATGCATGCTTTTTAAAGCGGGACTCGATTAAAATCTTTATTATTACATTTGAATATATCGTATCATGCGTTTTCTATGGGATTTTGGTTAAAATCTTTATTATTATTTTATTGGAATATCCTGTTTGTGCATTTTGTGGGACCGATTAGTCCTTATTAGTATTCTATTGGAATAACTGTCTACATCAAGTACCGCATGCATGGTGATTTCTATTGTTATTCCATTCTTTATTATTCTCGTTGGAACATCCCGCCGCATGCAATTTCACTTGATTCGGTTACATTATTTAGTATTACATTGGAATAACTTTATCTATGCTAAATCGCATGCATGGTGATTTCTTTTGTTATTCCATTCTTTATTATACTCAGTTGGTTAAAGTTTTGATTTCTATACTCCATGAAATTCGTGGAATATACTTGATAATTGCGCTTCATCCAGTATCTTGTCATGGAAATATTCTTCTGAGCATTCTTGAATTTTACTTTACAAAGTAGTATAATGTTGACAATTTGGACGTTATTGGTTCTTGGACAAATTAATTCTTGAACTTGTTTTATTGAATTCTTATATAATTGTCATCATCCTCATATTTATATTTTTTGAAAGTCATCTCGTATTGTAGTGCATAGATGAACTTGGTATGATTATGACCGAGGATTATTCGGTGTAATCATGGTAGTAATGTTACAAATAATGTGGTAAAGTCCACATTTAGTAGGTAGTGCATTAATGGGACGATTGTTGGCATGATCATGACCATTAATGAATACACGAATATTCTTGGCCGTAGTAGTGCATGGATAATTTTGGTCGTGATACTAAAGAATATCCTTGGTCAGTAAAGTGGGCGATTCGATGATGTGGATTATTTATTGTCGAGTCCCAACGATAAAAGTGATGAAAAACCTTTTAAATCATAAAAGATAGTAGATTTTATTCTCTACTTGACTCTTTTAATGGATTGCTTGTTCCGCTGCAGTTAAACTTGATGTTTGTTATATTGTATTAGTTTAACACTGTTTAAGGCTAATGATAATTTATTCTGCATTATCTTAGTCATAATATTTCTTTACTGGGCTAGTTGAGCTCACCCTTTCTTTCACTGTTCTCTTCAGGAAATGAGAATATAGCTAAGACTAGTCGGGGAACAGAGTGATGGTCCTAGATGGTGCATTAGTAGTCCTCACTATTCAGTGAAATAGTGTGATAATAATTATAATGAGGACTCTTTTTGAGTTTGTATACTCTCTAGTAGACAATATTTGTATTCAAACTCACAGTTTATGTTTTGTCGTATTGTACACGACAATTGTATTATTAAGTTGTATTTGAATTCTGTACCATGTATCTCTGGCGACTTCAAGATGGGTGATGTATACCTAATTTTGGGGCGTCACGGTTGGTATCAAAGCTTAGGATATGATCCTGGCTAAGATGTGAGACTAGAACTAGGAGGGGAGAGACGGGGAATTCCTTCGCTAGTATGACTTACTTAAATTTATTTTGTATTTAAATTGGTTGGTCAGAGTTTAGAGATAATATATTACATGTCAACTAACCCTTGTTTTGTGGCAGTATCTGAAAATGACATCCGAGAATGTTGAGAATAGCAATGGAGCACAGGAGACCGTTGAGTCTCCACAGATCAATAATCAGGATAATGTGCAACAGGATGGCGATAATCCTCCTGTAAACAACAACACTGATCAATTGACGAACGATGATACGTTTAGGAGCTTTTTAGAATTCATGCAACATGAGGCGAAGGCAGCTCCTATTCATAATGCAGGAGGAAACAATGGCAACCCACGGTTGGTCACCGCTAAGCAATTCAAGGAGCTGGGACCACCGGAGTTTTTGGGAAAGCCAAAACCACTTAAGGCGGAGACGTGGTTAAAGCAGATCACCAAGATATTTGATGTCTTGGGATGCTCTGAGGAGCAAAAGGTTCCTTTTGCCACCTTTATGTTGCTTGAAGAGGAAGATCACTGGTGGGAATCTGTAAAACGTACCCAGCCTGACGCACTTAAGATGTCTTGGGAGAAGTTCCAAGAGCTGTTCAATGACAAGTACTTTCCCGAAAGCATTCGTCACATGAAGGAGGTGGAATTTATCAAGTTGGAGCAAAACAACATGACCGTGTCGCAGTACGAAGCCAAGTTTGCCGAGTTGTCCCGATTTGCGTCCCACTTGGTTGATAATGAAGAGAGAATGACGTGGATGTTTTTAAGAGGTTTGAAGCTGGAGATACGTCAAATATCTTATTTCTCATAAACTGTGTGTGTATTCAGATGTTGTTAATATGGCTTAGTTATTGGAGCGCGGTAATGAGTCAACCAAACCAAAAGAGAGCAGTTGACAAAATGATAATACCAGTGATAACAGTCATCAAAGCGGTGATAATAAGCATGGAGGGAATCAATATGTCAGAAATGGTAA
>CM035167.1:101908508-101938508 GCA_020205615.1 Panax quinquefolius | reverse complement strand
TTACATAATACAGTATTTTGGGTGTGATTTGGATACATATAACAAAATATTTCGTCTCAATTATTGATTTAATAATAAAAAATATTGATATTATGATAATAATTGAATCAATAATATGAGAGATATTATGCAACAATTATTGTAACAATAATTGAGTATAACTGAGTGACTTTTCACATAAGCATCAATATTTCCCGACCAATCGAATATTTTATAACAACTTGCTTACTTTGCAAAATTTATAAATATTACCCACAACTATTACATTATTTCAAATTCACATCTTAATATTCAAAAATGGTATTATAGAAAAATTCATCTTTATTCATAAAAGTTGGGATCTTACATTATATAAATATTTATAAATAATAAAAATATGACATTTAATAATCTTGAAGATATTACGCACAAATTATTGTAAAAAAATAGATTATTTAATATAAGTAAATATTTAACTTGAGATTACATAAAATAATAAGAACTTTTATTCTTAGACGGAGGGAGTAACTTAAATCATGAACATATTTTTAAGTCCAAAAATAAAACATAAAAAGAAGAATAGTAATGGTATACCTCTAGCTATTCCTAGTTTTCCTTTGACCTTTTTGCCAAATACATTATAAAATTAAATTATAATACTATCACTTCTAAGAGAAAACATAAAAGATGAAGAAAAATTTATTATGTTTTATGAACTAAAAATGTAATAAAATTATAAAAAAAAATAACTTATAAGTCATTCCTAATAAGTTAGTTTGACCCATATTAATGTAATATCAATTTTATCCCTATTTTTTTTTTAAAAATGAATTTGTAAAAAAAAAGAGTAAGATGCAACATCAGTTTAATTGACATTAGAATTTTTATTTTTATTTTTTCTATAGCTGAAGTCTTATATACTCTTCCATTTCCAACGCCGATGACAGAGAATAAATATAAAAAAAAATATTGATATTTGTAAACAAGTATAAGAGATCAAAGAAATTAAAAAAAAAAAAAGATTCCAACGTCAGTTAAAGTGATGTTATATCTTACTCTTCTTTTTTACAAATTTACTTTATAAGAAAAATTTAAAAAAAAAAGTTACAATGCCGGTTAGTTTGACATTAGATCACATTTTTATTTTTTTAAAATTTCTTCAAAAAAAATAAAATCGTTTTAAAAAAAATTTAAGATAATTTTTTTAAATTCATTTTTAGAAAAAATATTTTTTAAAAATGGCGTTGGTTGCCTTTCTGATTTTTAGCCAAAAAAAAATCAAAAATTTAACACCATAGGATTAGGAGGAAAAATTAATTAAAGGAGTTTAATTAATTATCCCTAATAAGATTAGGGAGCCCATTTAATTAAAAGAGTTTAATTAAAAATACCTTACTTTAATAGGGTTACTTGATATCTTTATAAGAGGAGTCTTATATCAGATATCAAGAATACGATATAATTCCAATGGTTGGAGAGTATGTTCTTTTCTATAGAGATATAAAACTAGGGTTTGAGCCAAATACCCATCTTCTTGAATTCTTATTCTTCCTTGGTGGATCACCTCTAGAGGCCAAACACTTGGGTGGCTAACGTTGATCAAAGGAAGGAACCAAACCCGGTGGATTCAAGTTGAACGCGAAAAGGATTGGAGGTGAACTTGTACTTGAGGAAGCTCGGATCTTCAAGGGTATGTTTCTTATTCATCTTTTTCGTTTAATTAATAATTGTGCATAAAGGGTGATCCAGGTATATGGTTTGTAAAAATTTTAAAACTCTGATTTTTACACGTTTTCGCTTATTTTTGCAATTCGATTGCGTTCATGAATATTACAAACCTAATAGTGGTATCAGAGCCAAACCTTTATGCGAATTATTAATTGTTTTAATTTGATATGTATATTGATATGGGTTTAGAACAATTTAATTGGGCATAATTTTGTTGTATAAAATTTAATTTTAAAAAAAAAAAATAACGTTATGGATTTTTTTTTTTTGAAATCGCGAATTATTTTTTTTTGCTGCTACGCGGCTGCAATTTTTTTTTTATCTTTCCAAGTGGATGGCTAATCATTATAGATCTATTGTTTTGTTTAAAAACAAGTTTACAGGAGGTTGGTTGATATTCTGTTTTTCAACGTGAAGCTTCACGTACATATTATAATATATATATAAACTTATCCTTGAAATACTCACGCACTGTTAACCAACATGATATATGATTCACTTGTCTTTTATATATATATATATATATATATGATATATGTAAAAGTTATTTATAAATTTTCCGATTTCACAAACTGTAATATGGATTCTTGATAGGATATATATATATATATATATATATATATATATATTATATTATATTACGTTAATATATGTATATATATCATGATTCGCGGATATATATATTATATATATATATACTCTTAATTATTTTATAATTAAAATATAAGTTTATTTTAATTTTAAAATAAAAATTTATTTTAATCTTAAAATAAAAAGGTTTATTTTAATTTTAAAATTAGATTTTCATGCTAACTAATTAGAGTTGGAATTGGATTCCATGATAACTAATTGGAGTTGAAATTGGATTCTATATCTCCTAAAATAAAGGAGTTTATTTGTGAATAGGAAAGTGAATCCATGTTTTCTTTAAATAAAGGAGTTTATTTAAATATGAAATAAGATTTCATATTATTCAAAATAAAGGAGTTTATTTGTGAATAGGAAAGTGAATCCATGTTTTCTTTAAATAAAGGAGTTTATTTAAATATGAAATAAGATTTCATATTATTCAAAATAAAGGAGTTTATTTGTGAATAGAGAAAAGAATTTGTGTTTCCTTTAATAATTTTTTTTTTACATGGAATTGGATTAGTAATTAATTAAAATAAAGGAGTTTATTTTGATTAAAGATTTTGATTAAAATAAAATAATTTATTTTATTCAAAATTGGATAAATTAAAATAAAATAATTTTATTTTGATTTAAATTTGGATTAAAATAAAGCAATTTATTTTGATTCAAAAATAGATTTTATACTAACTAAATTTGCCCATTAAATGATATATATATATTGAATGTTTATTATTCATCGATGAATGTTATGTATTGATGCATATGGTGATATGTATGATAATAAATGAGATTGATTATGGACTATTGACAATGTGATTGGATTTTATTTTAGTTGGATGCATGAATGTATGGGGTTTTATTAAATGGGGTCTCACAGATTCGTCTTCTCTAATTTTTCTTAATATAAATTCTATCTCTCTCCTATGTACTTCCCTCGATCACGATCAAGGTTTCTATTTATTTTAAATAATTTTGTAATAGGAATAGTTAGAATTAATTTTGAAAAATTGGAGATCAAGGAGCAAGGAGCGCTTGAAGACCCGTTTGTAATGAAGCCCGAGTTTAAATGTAATAGTTATATTTAAATATTACTTCTTGCACCCCTAGGGTTTGACCTTTTGGTTCACTTGGTGGCTCTAGTGAACCAAACTAGAATAAAAGTCCATAATCAATCCAGATAGAATATAGTATTCTATATATGCATGCTTATATTATATATATTATATATTATGCAAACATGCTTCGCATGTTTATTAATATGACGCGTATTTTATATATATATGTGCATGCGCGCTAAACAAGATGAGACATTTAATAATAAATCCCTCAATTTTTTTTTTATTAAGTCCTAAGCGTTCAAAGATATTTGGAATATCGAACGTCGCCTTCTAGCATGATAAAATTAATAGAGTATTAAATATTTAATATGAAATTGTCGTGTCACCATAAGGCAAGTATTAAGTATTTAAGATATTAATTTATCACATTTGATGCTTATAAAGAAAATTGAACAATATTGTTTTGTTGTGTCACCACAAGGATGATATTTTTCTTTTTTGAATATATGAAGTGCTAGGTCGGACTTAACTTGGATAATTTTGATTCGGATGTGCCACCACTTGATCAAAATAATCTAAGAGGCAAAAGAAAAGGAGTTGCATAGTTGATGTAATTGACAAAAGTTGTCTACCTATTTATTTATATATAGTTTGTTGTGTCACCACAAGGCTATATACATATGAACAAGCTAGATATCAGCCTCGCTGATTTGCTTAACATGTTGAAAAATGTTGAGAGTCACTTTCCAACCAAGAAAGACCAAGTCTTACTGATAGGGGCCAAAGGATCTTCTGAAAAGAAGAACGATTCTAAGAAGGTAAATATAAAGGCAAAAATAAAGGATAATAAGAACAAAACAGCATCTGAGATAGCAAAGGTGTTTGCTTCCACCGCAATAAGCCCGACACCGAAAAGAAATCATGAGAAGCATCTTGCAGAGGCTAACCAAAGAAGCTTAGTGAAGTTTGATTACATAAATACAAATTTGTTCATGATTTAAAATAAATTTTTCTTTAAGTCGAGGTTCTACTTGGGTATTGGATACCGACTTTGGTTATCATAAATATAGATTTATGAAGAGACCAAACAGAAGTAGAAAGCTAAACAAATATAAGTAAACGTATGTGCAGGAAAAGTAACAAAGGTTGCCATATTAGCCATAGAAACTTATAGTTTAGCAATGCCTACGGGCAAATCTATTAAGTCAATAAGTTGTTATTGTATTCCAGTTCTTGTTAAAAATATTATTTCCATTTTATTGTTGGACAATGAAATCTTTGGTATTATAATTAAGAACAATTATTGTTCTATTTATAATAATAATGTTTTGTATAGAACTGGAATATTACTTAATGGATTTTGTATACTTGATTTACGTGAAAATAATTTTGTAAATTGAACAAACTAGTATAAGAAAAGGAGATGATCATTCAAAGAGTTGAATGTGTGTATTTGCTGAAATACAAGTGTGAATTATTTGAAAGGTTCAAACATTTCAGAAATGAAACAAATTGGCAAAGTATTAAGATTCATTGATTAGATCAATGAATAAATATTTGTGCAATAAGTTTTTAGATCATCTCAAATGGTTTTCTCACAATGGACGCCTCTAGATACGCAATAATTGATTGATGTATCTGAAAGGAAAAATCGTACCTTGTTGGATATGGTGCGGTCCATAATGATTTTATCGACAGTCCAATATCCTTCTAGGATCATGTCCTAGAAATGGCTGCATATATACGAAAAGGTAACCTCAAAATTCAGCCCCAAGACTCCATAAAAGTTATGGACAGGGAGGATTCCTAATCTTAAGTATGTTAAGATAAGGGGTTGTCCAACTTATGTGAAAAGATTTCAAGGATAAGCTTGGGACAAAATTTGACAAAGTCTGATTTGTGGGACATCCTAAAGTAAGTTTAGGGCATATGTTCTATAATCCTACTTAGCAAAAGGTGTTTATTATGAAAACACGCCTTCAAAGATAAAGATGTTTATCATTAAAGGGGCTAGTGGGAGGATAATAGATCTTGAAGAGTTCAAGAACCACAAAACACTATAAGTCAAATAAGAGGAACCGTAGATGTAATTCTATTATACCACAACCTGAATCATAATTCGGAATAGTATAGAAGATACACGGGAGGTATGGATTCATCATAGATGATGATGATGAGGTACACATCATAGAAGATGATGATCCGCTTACATACATCGATGAGGTAAGTGTTGTAGACACACTCGGAGAAATGGATTCAAGCAAGTTTCTCAAATATGGAACATTCGTTTTGATGAGGCAATCAAAAGAGTTTGATTTTATCAAAATAAGAATGAACCTAGTGTGTACAAAAGGGTCGATGGGAGCATCGTGACATTCCTAGTACTATATGTTGATATATCACGGATAAGGAATGACATACCAATGCTACAATCAAGAAAGATAAAGTTGTCTAAACATTCCTCCATGAATAATTTGGAAGAGTATCTTAATTGGGGATATAAATCTATATAGATAGATTTAAGAGGATGCTCGACTTAACCCAAGGAACGATATTCATTTGATGCTAAAGTCGTTTAGCATGGCAAACTCCAAGAGATGTCTCATGTGGATGAGCTATGGAGTGTATCTCTCTTAATAGTCCCCATGGACTCTCGAAAAGAGAGGTCGCATGAGTGACAATCATATATGCAATGAAATGTACGAGACACGATGTTGATCACCATATTATGGAGAAGTTCACTATGAGTCGCTGAAAAACATCTTAAAGTGCTTAATCGGCACTAAGGATGTGATCATATTCATGGTGGGTCTAAATTAAAACTAGAGAGCTTAATGACTCAAGTTTTTCGATGATGACCAAGATGATGAGAAAAATCCACTTTAAGGTAAAGCGTTATCTTGAACAAGTGGTACGTTGAATTGGAAAGGTTCCAAACAAAGAAAGAGTTCTTTGGTTTAGTGATAAAGACAAAGTATATAGCTATAAATGAAGCTTCAAGTTGATTGTTTGGATTAAAAGTTCATTACAGAACTAGGAATAGTTCCTAAGTCTCATCTTGGATCTAAACATGTGTTGTGGCACTTTCATTTGATTATAAGAATCATTGAAAGATAGGAAATCACTATAGAGATGGTGGACTCTCAAGAACAACATTACATATCTATTAACTAAAGCTTATCCAACGGCGGGATAATCGTCACTAGAGAAGAAGAGTATAAGATACAATGGCGATTGACTTTTAGTGCAAGTGGGAGATTGAAAGTAATATACACACAAGCCAATCATGTTTGATGATAAAGCATATACTTTGTAACAATCTTATTCATTTATTAATAAAAAGTATTTATTTATTAAAGGCTTTTAATTATCTACATGATCTTTGTTTTATAATATGTGATAAACCCATAGTTTTAAGCAATGCTTTTAGAATAATGATGATGATCATTCTAATGAGATCTAAATTCTTAGAAAGCTTAAAACTAAAATAGTTCCCAATCATTGGATTACTAAATTGGGGATTAGTGAATCTCGATAGATTGGGTACATACGTCTTGCTTTCATTGGATGAGGATGATTGATCTCATGATCATTTGTGTGGAGACACTAAAGCAAGTATGTAGGTGCTTATTAGAGAATAAGTTCATCGAAGCGTGGCTCGCTAAGGAATACCTAATGGAGTTTTACTTGCCGTCAATAGGAATTCTCAGTAGTGATAGTAAGACAAGTGATCCTTGGACTTGAGGTCATCATAGTATCTTGTGTATGATGAATTATACTTTGACTTATTCCTTAAGACCCTTAGGGTATATAAAATGGTATGCTTGGGTATCATAAGTTGTACATGGAGATAATGTATGATCAATAAAGAATCTACCACTTCTAATAAAAGAAGAGAAATGTTCTATGTGATTCGATAAATGACAACCCAGTAGTCCTTGGCCAAGGCAGAATGAAATTAGAAAGGAGTTTCTAATTTGCATTATTTGGAGTTGTGCATTTAAGGATTGAAATACATATAATTAAATAAAATAAGACTTGACAAGTAATTCCATGCCTTATATTTAATTGGGACATTGTATGGTGGAAGGATTGAATTGCACGGTAACTATTTACTCAAAGGTTCTTTAATGATTAATGTTGAAATCTATATTATCCGGAAAGTCGTTGATCGCTAGGGGGAGGCTTATCCCTATGTAGAATAAATATTATTTATTTAAATAAATTAATTGTTTAATTTATTTATTTAAATAAGATTAGAATTGTTCTAATTGATTTATTCACAATAGGTTTAATATGGAGAACCTAAAGGGTCACACCATAAAAGGAAGAATAATTATTTAAGAAGTTAATGGCATAATCGTAATAATATGTTATGTATATTTAATTTAATTTATGGTGATAGAATAAATTAAATAGCTTAATATTTATTATTTAATATTTTAGAAATATTAAATATAAATTAATAAGAGGAGTCTTATTAATATTATTACAATTATTATTATTGTAATTTCTAAAAGAGTTTAGGAATTAATTTAATATAAGTATTTCATTTATTCCTAATAGGATTAGGAGGGAAAATTAATTAAATGGGTTTAATTAATTATCCCTAATAAGATTAGGGAGCCCATTTAATTAAAAGAGTTTAATTAAAAACACCTTATTGTAATAGGGTTACTTGATATCTTTATAAGAGGAGTCTTATATCAGATATCAAGAATACGATATAATTCCAAACCACGGAGAAAGACGTTCTTTTCTATAGATATATAAAACAGGGTTTGAGCCAATACATCTTCTTCAATTCTTATTCTTCCTTGGTGGATCACCTCTGTAAGGCCAAACACTTGGGTGGTTAACGTTGATCAAAGGAAGGAACCAAACCCGGGTGGATTCAAATTGAGCGAGCGAAAAGGATTGGAGGTGAAGCTTGTACTGGAAGTTTCGGATCTTCGAGGGTATGTTTTTTATTCATCTTTTTCGTTTAATTAATAATTGTGCGATAAAGAGTGATCCCAGATATATGGTTTGTAAAAATTTTAAAAGCTCGATTTTTACATCGCGTTTCCGCTTTATTTTTGCAATTGATCAAGGTTCATGAATATTACAAACCTAACATAAGCTGCATTAAAACTCTGGTCATTCACATGGTGACATTGTTGCCTTTTTTTTGGCGGTTGAAGTGAAGAATTGATATCGATATTATGCTACAACACTCCATTTGGAACAAATAACAGTTTCCTTATGTAGTGGGCAATCAATTAAGAATCTAGTACTGCTTATTGTATCCATTTATTACTTAAGCTATCTTCTGAAAAGTTGATTTACCAATTCTATGTATGTTTACAGGTGTCTGTGTCATTATCAATTCCAGGTTTGAAGCTGAGATACTGTGTTTTAGCCTATTAGTTCTGATATTTTAGAGTAGAATCTTGTGTGTTATTTGAGCTATTTTTCTTAATTTTAATATCGCATTAATTTATTGGCCCTTTTCTCTTAGTTTTTTCCTTCGATGGTGTTGAGGATCATCTTTTCCCATGTATTATTCAGAAGTTCAGTGGCTACCATCTCTTACTAACAAGGATCTGTATTTTGTAACTGGGTTATTCCTTTCTAGGTTTACAGTATGCTTCAAGGAAAAAGAGATGTAGATACCGTGTTAACAATGGGTATTATGGAAGATGTTAGTATCGTTCCACAGCCTGCTGGAGGTAATATGAGAGACTGCATGTGTGTTATATGTACATGTATATATATGTTGGAGCTGCACTAAATTATGTTTTACTTAAAATTCAAGTTAGTTTGGATTTGATATAATTGTTTATGGTGTTTAAATATGTTGTTTGCGGCTGGAAACATGGCTCTGTTATCAGTTCTAAAAGAAATACTAATCTAATGAAAGAAATATATTTTTAAGGTCTTGAAATTTGAAGTTGATTTTTAAAGAGAAGGTCTTGAAATTTGAAGTTGATTTTTAAAGAGAAAGGGATTTCGTATTCATTGTCTTTATATGCATTAGCGTACCAATAGAGGCTAGCTGTTGAAAACATCACCTTTCAGAGGGAAGATATGGTTATTATTTAACTATCAAACATGGCCATAATATCCATTTGGGAAAGGGGGGGAAACACTTGTTTGTAAGTACCTGTAATTTTTGCCTCTCCCCCTCCCTCCCTCCCTCCCTCCCTCCCCCCCAAAAAATAAAATTATCCTTGTTTTCTTCTTATATTCATGTTTCTATTCTATTCCATTTTATGCACTTTTTTCTGCAAACAGAATACTTTTCCTTCTTGTTTCTTTTATTTATAGTATCTGGAACATGTTGCACCTCTTGAAATTCACAAAGAAAATAAGGTAGATGTGGAAGTCCAACTGCTATATCTTATTCACGTCATGGAAGGAGTAAATATTAGTTTTATGCTTCCACTTCTAAAAGGCTCGTTTACTTCTTGGATATGGAACAGTTTAGGAATCTTGGTAGGTCTATCCATCCTGATTCTATATATGCTATCTGAATATGCCTAGATTCTAGGTACTGGATTATCTTCTAAAATTTGCTATCTTTCAAGACTTAAGTTTCTTATGCTTTTTTCTTCCTTGAGCTATAGCCAGGTTCAATCTTTCCAAGTGTCCGATGTGGTTTGGAGATAGCTATACTCAATGCTATTGCAGCTGCCGAAGGTTCCAGTTTGTTGAATATACTCTATCCGCTGACATATAATGAAGAACAAACATCTCCAAGGTCACTCAATGTCCGAGTATGTGCTCTTATTGACGCAAATGGGACTCTAGCAGAGGTAGCTCATGTTGCCAGTGAACTTGTCAAAGAAGGATTTACTGCACTAAAGTTAAAAGTAAGCTTATATTGTTGCTGTTGCTGCTAATAAATTTGTTCCAAAGGAATTCTATGGACCTCTTTTTATTTGAAATTTTTTTGGTTATTCTTATCATACTACACTCAAGCCACAAAACGTGAAGAAGTAACTAGTGGTATATCTCTCCTACAGGTTGGGTGTAGAGCAGATCCCAGTGAAGATGCTGCTGTCATAAAAGTAGGAAAGAAAATTGGGAGCCAGATTGATCTGTGTGCTGATGCAAATCAAAAGTGGGCCTATGAAGACGTGATTCAGTTTGGCTCTTCTGTGAAGGACTATGGGCTTCAGTATATTGAGGTATGCATGTGGCTTCTTCATGGCTCTCCGTCTTTGGTCCCAACTGACAATGAATATACAGTTCTAGGTCTTGGTATGGGCAATGTACTATCTATATTTTTGCCAGAAAGTTTATAGGAAGTCTTTATTCTCTTGGTGAAAGCTTACAGTGTTCAAATATTACTAAATCACATATTCAGTCAGGTACTCTGGTTTATGTTCCTTTATTTAATTAACTACTAATATTTCCATAATTTTCAGGAAAAAACTGACAAGGGTCTGCAAGCGAGTGTCAACAACACTTGCCAAAAGGCATATATAAATCTTTAAGAAAAACACGAGCAAATATAAAGCATTGCCCCTCAGATCTTAAAAAACGAGCAAATATAAAGCATTGAACCTTGTACCACGAGCCATCCAAATTATGTATCTTGACTTCCTATTATTTTTAAATATGTGCAGGAAGACGGCTTCTACGACCTACCTTATAATACTGGGTATCAAATTTTCATGCTACGTTTACGGAAGACAATGGATGAAATTATGAACTGTACTCTATATATGTAGATATATACTTTGATTGAAGAACTGTGGTAGCTTTAGATAATTAATTATAAAGATAATGAATGATTATGTAGTGGATAATTTTATTAAGTTAATAATATTTTAGTTTTTTGTATTTTTGCCATTATTTGCTATGGTGACATTGAGCCAGTCAGGTACACAAAAAGAATGTCAAATTTTGATTTGGCAACAATATAATTCGTTACCAAAGCATTGAACAAGTTTTAATATAGCAACAATTTTTTATACATTTATCAACAAATTTTCGTTGCTCAAGCATTAAAAATACAATATTTGGCAACGAAAAATTAACCTAATAACAACGGAGAGGATATTGTTGCTAATACTAACATAAAAAGGCAACATTTTTTATCGTTGCAAATCATATCAACTTTCGTTACACATATAAAGAAACGGCAACATATAATGTCGTTGCTAATCGACGATTTTCGTTGCTATTGAAAAATAACTAGCAACAAACATTTTCGTTGTTGATTCAGCGTAATGTCGTTGCCAAATAATATAATCAGCAACGAAAATCGTTGCTAAAAAGTTTACATTCTGCAACGAAAGCAAGCTTACGCAACAATTTTCATAATTTACTGCAACGAAAAATGTCGTTCCAAAATGGTGTCAATCGCAACGAAACTGTATGGTCGTTGCAAAAAAAAAATGTTCATTTCGTTGCCAATTAGCAGGCTTCTGCAACGAAATGGGGTTTTTAGTAGGGGTGAGCATTCGGTTATAACCGAACCGAAATGTCTATTCGGTTATAACCGAAAACTGAAATATCGACAAAACAACTATCCGAAATGCTAACCGAATTTTAGAACTAACCGAATTATCGAATACCGAATTACCGAATGCACAATTCGGTAATTCGGATAATAACCGAATAGACATTTGATTAAAATTAAGCATGAAGCAACATCCAACATAAACATTAAAAAAAAATTGGAACCAAAATAATTAATAATTAATAATTATTTTTTTAAAAATATTACAATTAGGTTATTCGGACATTCCGAATAGTCTGCTTTTGAAAATAGGAACCAAAACCGAATATTGAATAATAATTTGGATATAACCGAAATTCGAAAAAAACCGAAAACCGAAATAATTCGGTTAAAATGGTTCGGTTCGGTTCGGTAGTTCGCTTTTAACCGATTTTTGCTCACTCCTAGTTTTTAGTAACGAAATTTTAGTTATTCTGCAACAATACATTTTGTTGCTAAAGGATCGATGTCTCTGTACGAAAACCAAATTTCGTTGCAAAATGTATTACTTTTTGCAACGAAAAAAAACGTCGTCATGAACAATTAGCAACGCCATCAGGTAATGAAAACGCGAACGACAAAGAAAGTCGTTGCCAAAACCCTTTTTCAATTTGGCACCTTTAGCAACGAAAATCGGTTGTTGCTAAAGCCCCATTTTTTTGTAGTGTGACAACCTGATCGTTCCTAAGAAAGAGGGGGCTTTCCGATAAGGATTTCTCCTTACTGGCGCGCAATTATATAACCTAACCCATTCCTCGACAGAACTTTCTAGACATTATCAATAATGTTATCAAATAATATCATTTTAATAATATAAGTTACTGTGTCGTGATAATTATTAAATTAATAATATAAAATACTATTCAAATATCACTGTAGTAATTATTGCATCAATAATATGAAAGATTGTGCAATTTTTACTGTATCAATTATTAAGTGACTTCTTACGTAAGAATCAATAAAAAGAGATATTATGCAATACTGTGTGCTACTGTGCAACAACACGTATTACTCTACTTTTATCACCGTGTATTTCAATAGTTAACGATAAAAGTTTTGTTGTTCTTCTTTATAAAAAGTTTTTTCTATCGCTTTCTATGTCCGACAGTTATTCTGTTATGTGGCCCACCAATGATTGCGTCGTCGTACGAATATTCCGACAAAAAGAATATTCCCCGACCAAACGAATATTTTATGACAACTTGCTTACTTTGTAAATTTTCACATATCACCCATAACTATAGTATTATATCAAATCAACACCTTATTATTCAAAATAATATTTAGAGAAAATTAAATCTTTATTCATAAAAAGTTGTGGTCTTATAACCTCCCCTCCTTATGAAATTTTATCCTTGAAATTGATGTACGTACCTGGTATGTCGAAGAGGTGAGGATACCTTGTTTTCATTTCAAATTCTAGCTCTAGGTCATTTCCTCAATATCGTGGTTTCTGCATAATACTTTGACTTGAGGTATAACCTTTGAGCGTAGAATCTGCTCCTTCTTATCCAAGATCTTGACAAGTACCTCTTCATACGTTAAATCTTCCTCTATCTCATCTGGTTCTAATTCAATAATGTGGTTTGGGTCTTCCACATATTTACGTAGCATGAATATGTGAAAAACGTTATGAATACGAGATATACTTGGTGGTAAGGCAAGTCTATAAGCCACAGTTCTTACTCGGTCGAGGATTTCAAATGGATCAATAAATCGAGGGTTGAGTTTTTCTCTCTTTCCAAATCTCATAACTCCTTTCCATGGAGCAACACGTAACAATACATGATCTCCAATATTGAATTCTACATCCCTTCGATGAAGATCAACATAAATCTTTTGTCGATCTTGTGAGGTTTGTATACGTTTCCGGATCATTTGAATCTTTTCCGTAGTCATGCGTACTATTTCTGGTCCCAACAACGTTGTTTCACCCACCTCATCCCAGCATACTAGAGAACGACACTTTCGTCCATACAACACCTCGAATGAAGCCGTGCCTATACTTGCTTGATAATTGTAGTTGTATGAGAATTCCATTAATGGCAAGTACTTGTCCCAACTTCCTTTGAAGTCTAGTAAGCAAAGTCTCAATAGATCTTCAAGAGTTTGAATAGTCCTTTTTGATTACTCATCCGTCTGACGATGATATTTAGAACTAAATAGTAAATCAGTGCCTATAGCTTTCTGTAACTGACCCAAAATCGTGAAGTGAATCTTGGGTCTCGATTAGAAACTATGGATACTAGCATACCACACAATCTCACAATCTCATCGATGTACATACGACCAAGACATTCAAGTTAATAAGTTTCTCGTATAGGCAAGAAATGAGCAGACTTGGTTAATCTATCGACAATGACCCAAATTGCATCTATGCCTTGAGAAACCTTGGGAAGACCAGTAACGAAATCTATGTTGATGTGCTCCCACTTCCATTCAAGAATTTCAAGTGGTTGCAATGGAACTTTTGGTACTTGATGCTCCGCCTTGACACATTGACAAGTTAAACACCTAGAGATAAACTCCGCGATTTCTCTGTTTATATTGCTCCACAAAAATGTATGTCGAAGATCATGATATATTTTGGTATTTCCACGATGGATTCACTATAAGAAAAAGGCCTAACCACGATCGCCTATCAACGACCGTATTCAGTCGCTACTGATCATCTGCGACCGACTGCGGTCGCTGATAGGCGTTGCCCAAAATCTGGTCGCTAGAATGCACATTAGCGACCACTATTAGTGATTGACCTATCTGCAACCAATATTAGCGACCGAAATAATCATTTCGGTCGCTAAGATGAGTTAGCATGGTTCAAGGCCACAGGATGACGCGGGCCACATGGCAGCGACTGCAATCAGCATCCGCACGCGGTCGCTAATAGCCTCATGTGATTAGCGGTCCCTAATACATATCAGCGATCGCATGCAGTCTCTGATGTAAAAAACCTGGAAAATAGATTTTTCCTGTTTTACAATATCATGAACCATTTCATTCATACGACGAGTACTACTGCCCAAATTGTGTACTTCTGTGATGCCACCATCTCTTCTCTTCCAATGTGCCCACCAGCATTCTTCGTAATTTTTCATGAACCCAAAAACAAGTAAATGATAGTCTACCACGTCACTGTCCATATAATTTACATTTTTACACTTCAAACATGGACATCATATCTGCGACTAACCATTCATACATTCCGGGTGACTATACGAACACTCCAAAAACACTTGGCAACCAGCTCTAAATTCAGCTGTAGCACCTATCTGGGCACTTGACTTTCGTCGTGTCATCCAACTACGGTCTGAATAGAGGTCTATGATACCACGGTACCTACTACAGACAACATGAGCTTATTGATGTATAACATGATTGTAAGCATATGACTTGAGCATACTTGTAACCATATGACTTGAGCATACTTGTAAGTATATGATTAACATTTAAGCATACTTGTATGCATATGACTTGAGCATACTTGTAACCATGTGACTT
The DNA here is from genome assembly GCA_020205615.1 of Panax quinquefolius. Lineage (NCBI taxonomy): Eukaryota > Viridiplantae > Streptophyta > Magnoliopsida > Apiales > Araliaceae > Panax > Panax quinquefolius. The sequence goes on along the minus strand of CM035167.1, from coordinate 101,923,118 downwards.
GAGCATACTTGTAACCATATGACTTGAGCATACTTGTAAGCATATGATTAACATTTAAGCATACTTGTAAGCATATGACTTGAGCATACTTGCAAGCATATGAATTTAGTATACTAGCTAGTAAGCATATGACTTAAGCATACTAGTAAGCATATAAAGAGCTCGTTAATATTATAAATGTTCGCAACTACCCGACTAACAAAAAAATTTCGTCAGTCTCCCCTATAATATGGACTAGCCACATGCACGACAACATATATATATGGTCATTTCTAGGCACCCAAGACACAAACCAAGAGAAATATACAAATTCCCAATATAAATGGATCAATCCACCATTTGTACAAAATGGCAAAATTAATTAGCATATCTTAAGTATATTTGTTTGTAAGTGTACTGTTGGGGGCATGCATTATAATTGAATTTCTTGGCAGTCCTCTACAATTCTATAATGTAGACTTGACATGGTACTCAAGTACATGAACATGGTTTTGGTTGGTATATTTGCCCTATGCCATTTATGATTGCCAGCTGAGTGGACTTTTTGAGTTTACCGATCTCAAACTATTAGTAACCGTACGGATACTTTGACCATGATAAATCGCGAGATTTATAATTCTATTTTGTATGTGCTGATTATCAAGTGAGAGTTTATTTTTTCTAAAATGCGCTGGGATTGCCGAACATGATTAGTAGCGCAATATACGGAAGTTCTCCATTTTATCCCTAGCATATCACATTTGATCCTTGTATTATCCTCCATTAGTCTCTTAATATTTGTCGTTTTAAGACAGAGGGAATACTTAGCTTTGCTTAATATAATTTTGTACAAATTAGTATGTTTTTTCCTTTTAATTTTCTCACGTACCACACTCACACATCTAAGAATCAAACCACACTCATACACTTAAGAAACGAACCATTGACCTCATGAAAACCATAAGGTAAAAATTACCATTGGGCCATGAACCGTACGACAAAACAAACAAACATATTTTGTGCAAACACTATGTGTGATTTCATACAAGTACCAAAATGAGGGAAATGATATTTTTAAACTCTCAAAATGTTAATTTAGCACAACATATTCATTTTAAACAATTTTAAAAAACGAAAAAGTTCAGTCAACATCAATTCTACTCATTAATTTGTATTTTTCCTTTTTCTAAAAAAAATCAAAAAATATTACTACAAGTACAATTTATCTATAATTACATAGAATATAACAATAATACAATAACTCATACTACATGTGAGAAATTTACAATGATAACCACATATCAAAGAGTAAATAAAATCACATAATTTGTTCAGTGGTATGAAAAAAAGAGTTATTTGTTCAGGGTTTTGGTTGATATTACCTGTGGTGGCAGTTTAGGCAGCAATGGCGATGGCGATGGTAGCGGTGGCGGCTGCGATGGCAACAGTCATCTCCTTCTCTTCTCTCCCTTCTCCCTCTTCTCTCTCTATTATATGCCCTCTATTTTTTTCTTCAGTCTGCTGTGTCGAGCGAATGCACGATACTGATTACATTAAATTTGATATGCGTATCGCCATCGTCAATCGCTCTGCGATCGCTAATTTTAATGACGTGATTTTATCAATGACCGCGATGCGGTCACGATGTTAAATAATCGACAAAATCTTCGCGCCAATATTTCCTGCCAAATTTTGGGAGGAAATATTGTTCTAGCGACCACTCAGCGACCGTCTGCGGTCGTTGATATTAAATAGCGACTAGATTAAATAATGGTCGATATATGTTGGTCATTATTAATATCAATGACCGTGATATGCGATCACGATAGTATCGATCGATGGGCCTTTTTTCTGTATTGCAAGCAGTGTGTTGTGTGCCTCCATCATGATTTTATACTTCAAATCAAAGTCGTTAGAAATACAAAGTCTAGAGTTGACTCAAAGTATTCCTTTCTCGTCGATCCTTGCTTCTAGAATAACACTTTCTTCTTCATAAGCACCAGCTTCAGGTCTATAGCTTAAGCAGCTTTAACTTTATTGATTAAAGTCAGTTCTACTCGTATATTTTCCATCTTTACGTGGGTCCCTAGAGTCTTTAACTCTATCTCCATCCTTTGTAAGTCATACATAATGGGTCTTTGCGGTAACAACATCGCATTAGTACTCGCATATGATCTTCTACTCAACGCGTCAGCTACCACGTTTGCTTTTTTAATATGGTATTGAATGGTATGGTCATAATCTTTTAACAGCACGAGCCAACGTCATTGCCGCATATTGAGTTCCTTTTGGTTGAAGAAATATTTTAGGCTTTTATGATATGTATAGATCTTCACTTTCTCCCCATACAGGTAGTGTCTCTAGATCTGTAGCGCGAAAATGACTACTGCCAACTCTAGATCATGAGTAGGATAATTTCTCTCATATTCTTTAAGTTGTCATGAGGCATAGGCTATGACTTTCCCATGTTGTATGAGAACACAACCTAAACCTCTACCTGAAGCATCGTTGTAGATGACAAATCCCTCCGAACCTGATGGTATTATCAGAACAGGTGCTGAAATGAGTCTCCTCTTGAGTTCTTGGAAGCTCTTCTCACATTCCTCACTCCATCCGAATTTTGTATCTTTTCAAGTAAGTTGAGTTAATGGAGTGGCGATTCGAGAAAATTCTTCCTCAAATCTCTGATAATAACCAGCTAAGCCTTGAAAGCTACGTACTTCGATTACTGACTTAGGTTACACCCAACTTTGTATTTCATCAATCTTTGTCAGGTCAACTGATATTCCTTGTTTTGATATCACGTGCCCAAGAAATGCTACTTCCTCAAGCCAAAACTCACATTTCTTCAACTTGGCATATAGCTTGTTTTCACGAAGTTTTTGGAGTATCAGCCTCAAGTGTTGTTCATGATCTTCACGAATTTTGGAGTAAATGAGGATGTAATCAATAAAGATAACCACAAAATGATCCAAATATTCCTTGAATACTCGATTCATCATATCCATGAAGGCAGCAAGAGCATTAGTCAATCCTAAAGATATGACTAGGAATTCATAATGTCCGTACCGTGTTCTAAAAGCAGTCTTTAGAATGTCATCAGTTTTAATCTTTAACTGATGATATCCGGAACGAAGATCGATCTTTGAGAAGTATTTAGCATCTTGCAACTGGTCAAATAGGTCATCAATGCGAGGTAACAAGTACCTATTTTTTATGGTGACATGGTTCAACTCCTGATAGTCAATGCAAAGTCGCATACTCCCATCTTTCTTCTTTATGAATAAAATAGGAGCACCCCAAGGAGATGTACTATGAAAAATGAAACCAATGTGTAACAGTTCATGTAGTTGGGTTTTTTAACTCCTGAAGTTCAATAGGAGCCATTTGATATGGGATTTTGGAAATGGGTTTTATACCGGGTTCAAGGTCAATACAAAATTTGACTTCACGCTTTGGGGTAGGCCAGGAAGTTCTTCAGGAAATAAGTCAGGAAATTCATTAACAACAGAAATATCATTCAAATCTGACATATTTTTGTTTAAATCCATGACATGGGCTAAGAAAGCTTAACAATCATTTTTTAATAAACGAATGGCTTTATGGCTTGATATGACAGTGATTGACTTTAGTAGTTTGGTTTCTTGAATTCGCATAACAAGTTGATTAAGAATATGAAAACTAACGACCTTACAAAAATAATCAATTTTAGCATGCTGAGTAGTTAACCAATCAATCCTTAAAATCACATCAAATGTAAGTATTTTCAAAGAGATGAGATTAACAGGTAATCTGAGGGTGCCGATTTGAATCAAACAAGATTTATAAACAGTGGATGTAATGAAGGTTTCTCTTAACGGAGTTTCAATAGATAAGTCAAAGTTTAATTTCTCAGGAGTCAAGTTCAAACGTTGAACACAAGAAGGTGAAATAAAAGAATGGGTAGAACCGATATCTAATAAGGTATAGACTTCGTAAGAGTTTATGATTCGCTTACCTGTGATAACTTTGTTCAGGTTCCTCACTTTTTGGGAAGTCACAAAAAAAGCTCTCCCTTGAACCACCGACTTTGTCTTGTCCGTAGCCGCCTTTGGTGTCACCGTCCCAGCTGGACTTGACTTCACTACAAGACAAAATCGAGCTATGTGACCGTCTTTTCCGCAACTGAAACACACCATAGAAGGCTATGTATAGTTTGGACTGATGCGTCCCTCCTCTCTGCATCTGTAGCATCTAACTAGCGGTCGTTCTCCTCCTCTAGAAACGGTTTCTAGTGTTACTGCCGATGTCTTTCTGTCATTGTTGAATCTTCTCTTTTTGAAATTTCCACTTGACTCATTTCTTCTATTAACTTAGCCAGGATTAGCACCGAAGTGGTTACTATTTCTGGCATAATAATTTCCTCCGCATTGGTTATCACTGCTCCGATGACTGTTTCCACTTGTACGACTATTATCGTGTTGGCGGTTGTTATCTTTTGGTTGAACTATTTCATTATCTCACTCCAATAATTGAGCCCTATTCACAACATCTGAATACAAACAAAGTTTATACGAAATGAGGTATTGACGAATTTCAGGCTTCAAACCTCGCAGAAACATTCTTGTCATTCGCTTCTCATTATCCACCAAATGGGATGCGAACCGAGATAACTCTTTAAACTTGGCCTTGTATTGTGATGTAGTCATATTGTTTTGTTCCAATTTGATGAATTCCACCTCCTTCATATGGTGAATACTTTCTGGAAAATACTTGTCATTGAATAATTTCTTGAACTTCTAAGTGCGAAAAGATGTGTACGTTTAATATATTCCCACCAGTAATTTACTGTGACACCCCAAAATAGGTATACACAACCCATTCTGAGTCGCGAAATACATGGTACATAATTCAAATACAAACATAATTATACAACTGTCGAGTAACATAAGTTCAGAGTTTAAACACGAATATTGTCTCGTAGACAATATCCAAAACTCAAATGGAGTCCTCATTACAATTAGTATCACACTATTTTATAAAATAGTGAGGACTACTACAGCCACCATCTCAGACCGTCACTCAATTTCCCGACTTGTCCCAGCTATGTTCTCATTTCCTGAAGAGAACAATAAAAGCAAAGGGTGAGCTCAACTAGCTCAGTAAAGAATATTATGACTAAGATAATACAGAATAAATTATTGTTAGCCTTCAACATTGTTAAACTGATAGAATACAATAGAAAACAAGTTTAACTGCAGCGGAACAAACAATCCATTAGAAGTGTCAAGTAGAGCATGATATCTACTATCTTCTATGATTTAAAAGTTTATCATCAATATTTGATCGCTGGAACATAGCTCAATAAATAATCCACATCACTAAATTATCCATGCATTACGGGCCAAGGTTATTTATTAGTATCACATTCATGAATTATCCATGCACTACGGGCCAAGGATATTCGTTATTATCACCAATGGTTATGATCATGCCAACAACTGTCCATCAATGCACTACGGGATAATGAGGACTTTTAGCACATCATTTGTAACATTACATGTCATGATTATACCGATACATAATTCCTGGTCATAATCATACCAATCAACAGTCCATCTATGCACTACGGGCCAAAGATGGCTTTCATCACAATATAAGCATGAGGATGATGACAATGATATAAGCATCAATCAAACAAAATCAATGTTAAATATTAAAGATTTTAAATTTATCCAGAGTTTAAAAATGTTCAAATTGTCAACATGATAACTGCTTTGTGGAGTAAAATTCAAGAATAATATTCATGTATCAAAAATAATTTGGACAGAAAAGAAATCAATTTTTTTTGTCGTGAATAATACCCCGGGTGAATAGTACCCAAGTGAATAGTAAACCGTGAATTGTACCCCGGCATGAAAAGATTAAAATTTAACATGACTATTCAAAAAAATATTCTTGTGAAACGATACTAGATGAAGTGCAAATTTCAAGGATATTCTACTGATTTCAAGGTAGATGAAACGCAAATTTCAAGGAGTATAGAAACAATACTTATCCAAATGAGTGTAGAATTAGGAATATGAAATGAAATAATATTACTTACATTCTACAGAGTATGGAAGAAAATATTATTTCTTACGAATACTGAACAAAATAATATCCGTTACCTTAAAAGGAGAGTATTTTTGACTGGTATGGCGGGGATATTCTTGAAGAAAACTTATACTATTTTCTACACTCAAAGATTCCTCAAACTCAAAAGAAATACGATCAATATTATAGAATAAGAATTCTTTGATTCTGGTGTAATTTTCATTTCTAAACTAAGCAATCTATTTATAGGAGAATGACAGGAAACTATATAAAAAAATCACGGGTGAACAGTTAGGAAATTCTTGGGCGCCGAATATGTTCGGTTGAAAATTTTCTGATTTATTATGCTGCACTATGCAGCACTATAAAGTACTATGCACAATAAAATATTCTAATAAAATAAAAACTTTGAGTAAAAATATATATATATATATATATATATATATATATGCACAACACATACCATAACACACACATAACCACACCCACACACCCACATTAAATATATATATATATATATATATATATATATATATAAGTAATAAAATAAAACTGAGATAACTTTCTACCGATGATTTTGAAAAATGAGTAAGTGGGGGTCCATATAATAAGCTAAATTTACAACAAATACTTCACAAAAAATCCCTCTATTTATCTCAATTCACTTGGCTTCACTAAACACATTTTTAATAACATTTATTCATCATTAATATTATAACTCACAATATTAACAACCAGATCATTTCCAGGAAATAGGGGGCTTTCCGATAAGGACTTCTCCTTATTGGCGTGTAATTAGGTGACCAAACCCCTTTCCTCCACAGAACTTTCTAGATATTGTTAATAATGTAAATAATAATATGAATAACTTTGTCGTCTTAATTATTGATTTAATAATATAAAATATTGTGCAGATGATACTGTGACAATAATTGAATCAATAATATGAGATACTATGCAGCAATTACTGTGACAATAATTGAATAAAACTGAGTGACTTCTCACGTAAGCCTCAATAATCAAAGATATTGTACAATGATGTCTGTGCTTTTGTGCAACCACGCCAGACATCGTACTTTTATATAAAAGGGTATTTCAATAGTTAATGGTAAAACTTTTGCCGTTATTTTTATAAAAAGTTATTTCTGTCATTTTCTAACTCCGACAGTAATTCCGTTGTGGGGTCTACCAATAGTTGTGTCATCGTACGAATATTCCCTGATAAAATGAATATTCCCCGACAAAACGAATTTTTTATGACAACTTGCTTACTTTGCAAAATTTATAAATATTACCCACAACTATAACATTATATCAAATTTACACCTTATTATTCAAGAATAATATTTAGAGAAAAATTAAACTTTATTCATAAAAGTTGGGGTCTTACAATGTATCCCTGCCCCAGCGGGGGTTTCCTTTGTAATTGAACCCGCCCTGGCTTGGGGTATGTCTTGTCATGCTGATTTTTCCCATTTTGATGCCAAGTCTTGCCACAAAGCCACGAATGTACCACCATGTCACGTAATGCACTCTTAAACACAAAACAAACACAAAACAAGTAAAATTGAATAGAAATAAGCAGGATTAACACCATTTAAGTTTGAATTAGAGGGTGATTCATAGGTACAAAACCCATTCATCAATAACAAACATAGTTTTTCGCTTATGGACTTGAAATCAAGAATGGTTAGGGAAAGTGAAATTTTAAAGAAAAGAATGATCAAGTATGTGACGCCCCCAAAAAAGGTATACACAACCCATTCTGAGTCACCAGATGCATGGTACAGAATTTAAATATAAACTTCATTTATACAACTGTTGAACTATTGTGCAAAATACGACAACACATAAGCTGTGAGTTTTAATATGATATTGTCTCGTAGATAGTATTCAAACCCAAATTATTACAATGTCATATAAAATACAACAACAAATATTTTAAGACCCCAAAAAAGAACGAGAAGATTACTATCTTGTTCATTCTAATGAGGTGCACTTTTGACGCTTTCAAAGTCGGGTTCTCATCACCCTATTGTTGTTCACCAAAATCAATTATTAAGTTATGTATAATATGCGACACACCCATCTTAGGTCCTCAATACAATTATATATTGCATGTCATGCTATTATATAATGTATTAAGAAACTTCCACAGTCTCAGACCATCACAATATTTCCCTGTTATTCCCGCTCTACCCAGCTACACTATTACTACCTGAAAGGAATTGTGAAGCAAAAGGTTGAGCTCAACTAGCCCAGTAAAGAATATTATGACTAAGATAATATAGAACAAATTATCCTTAGTCCTCAATAAGGGAAAATCTGATAGAATACAATAGACAACAAGTTTTAGATCAACAACTGCAGCGGAAATAACAATCCATTAGAAGAGTCAAGTAGAACATAATATCTACTATCTCCTCCAAATTAAAAGTTCATCATTAATATTTTATCCCCGTAATATCCATCAAAAGTTCTTTTTGTACCCAAGACAAAGAGAAATTTCATCACATGTGTAAGACCCCAACTTATTATAAATAAAATTGAATTTCCTCTATTCATTATTTTGAATTAATAAGGTGTTAATTTGATATAATGCTTTGGTTATGGGTGAAATGTGCAAATTTTGCAAAATAAGCAAGTGGTTATAAAATATTCATTGTTGTCGGGGAATATTCGTTTGGTCGTGGAATATTCTTGTTGTCGGGGAATATTAAATGCACGACGCTTGACCATCTGTGGGCACCATAACGGAAAACGGTCGAATGAAGAAAATTACATGTTTTAGTTTTTATAAATAACGACGTAATTATTACCATTAACACTGTTGGAATACCCGGTGGTTAAAATACGATGTCTGCGCTGTGTTGCACAAAGAATAACACCAGTGATTGCACAATATTTTTGAATTATTGATTCTTACGTAAGAAGGCACTACTCAATAATTGTTACGGTAATTATTATTCAATATTTTATTTTATTGATTCAATAATTGCCGTTGATATTTTATATTATTGTTGTTTCAATAATTGTCACTGCATAGTATCTCCATTATCAGATCAATAATTCATATTTTTTGAATAATATTGTTAGATAGAATTATTGGCAATGTCTAAGGAAGTTCTGTCTAGGAAAGGGGTTTGGTCACCTAAATGCGCGCCAATAAGGAGAAATCCTTATCGAAAAGCCCCCTCTTTCCTGGGAACGACCTAGTTGTCATTATTGTGATTCTGTAATATTATTTATGATTAATTAATTATTAATTTATATGATAAGGAAATATTTATTTTATGTGATTATAAATGATGGAAATTCTACTGTTGAGGTATTTTATCAGTATTTTGTCTAATTGAAGGTTTTAAAAATCGTTTGTATGTGGATTTCGGGCATTTTTGTTTAGAATTTGGAAAAACCTTCTTCAACAAAGTTGTAGATAATTTAATTTCCTATGGAATGAGCATAAAATTAGTATTTTTCTGATAAAAGGGCTATTTATTGTGAATTATTGATGTTTAGGAAATAAATGTTTTTTAAAAACATGGGTGGGCCCCACTTTTGGTTGGTGAAAAATGTGCTAAAATTTTATTTCAAAAATGGTGGGCGTGAATAGTAGAAGGTAAAGCCATCAGGTAACAGATTAGTCTACTATGGCGTTTTAAGCATTTTCCTATAAATAGGGTGCTTAGTTAGAATTGAAAGTCACACCAGAAACAAGTTTTCTCTCTCTCTATATATATTATCGAGCGTATTTTTTTGAGTATTTAGATACTTTGAGAGTTGCTATTCAGTGCGAGTTTCCTTCAGCACTATACCTGATATTTCAGCAAGACGTACTGTTCTTTTGAGGTAAAGGATGTTATTCTCTTCATAATGATGTTATTCTTTCAATATCATTATACCGAAATATTGGTATAGATTTTATTGTGGAATTTCTATCTTTTTCATGTCAGGGTTACTATTCACGTATACGACACTATTCATGAATACGACACTATTCACAAAAAAATGAAATTTTCATTTCTTTGTCCAAGTTGTCTATTATGGTTACTATCTTTGATTGTATCCATGTTTTGATCTTCATTCTTGAATTTTTCTCCACAATTGATTATTATAAGATATTTTTGAACTTGGATAAAGTAAAGTACAAATCCCTAATCTTTGATCTTTTATCTCACTAGATTCATTTTTTTTAAGATATTTTTCATCATCCTCAGTCCTAAATGATGATATTACTGAGTATCTTTGGCCTGTAGTGCAAAGATGAATGATTAACTAATGAATATCTTTGGCCCGTAGTGCAAAGATGAATAGGTGTTGAGATGAACATGACCAACTGGTGATACAAATGAATATCTTTGGTCTGTAGTGCAAAGATAAATATTTGATTCAAGATGTATATTGATTGATGTTATAGGGATAAAATATTGATGATCGATTTTAAATCTTAGATGATAGTATAATTCATTCTCTACTTGACTCTTCTAATGGATTGTTGTTTCCGCTGCAGTTGTTGATCTAAAACTTGTTGTCTATTATATTCTATCAGATTTTTCCCTATTGAAGACTAATGATAATTTGTTGTATATTATCTTAGTCATAATATTCTTCTTGGGCTAGTTTGAGCTCACCCTTTTCCTTTTTGTTCCATTTTTCTTCTCAAGAGGTGAGAACATATAGCGAGCAGAACTAATTGGGGTATGAAGTGATGGTTCAGGATAGTTGTTTTAGTAGTCCTCACTATTTTGTAAAATAGTGTATCAATAATTGTTATGAGGACTACTTTTGAGTTTGTATACTGTCTATTAGACAATATTTGTATTTAAACTCACACTATATGTGTTGTCGTATTTTGCACGATAATTGTATTACTGAAGTTTTATTTATTTCTGTACCATGTATTGGCGACTCAAAATGGGTGATGTATACCTATTTTGGGGGCATCTGTAATATCCGAGATTTTTTTATGTAATTTAAGAATTATTAATAAACGAATTTATATGAAACTTTTGGGAGATTTCATTTATTAGATGTATATGTGTTATTTCAAGATATGTGATGAGATGTATTTAAATGGTTGGTTTAGTTTTATTTAACTATTTAAATTGATTAAGTATGGAATTATTCTATTTATTACGTGGGATGGTATTAAATTATGAGCTGGAGTTTGAAGCGGAATTTAGAGACGCGGACTGCGTATTTGAGTCCGGAACGTCGAAATTAGTCAGGATAGACTGTAATCACGAAAAAGTGTCACAGTTGACTTTTTGATCACAGTCAACCAGTTGACTTTTTCGAGGGAAAAGTCAACTACGAATTTTGGAGATGAGTTTGACGAAATGGATAGTTCAACGATGTCTGGAACGTCGACTTTAGTAGGAATCGATATAAGTATCGAACACGTTTGTTTACAAAGGGCAAAAGGGTCGAAATGGATTATTAATTGGTTATATGATTAAAATAATATTTTAATTAATTAGTTGCAGCAGCTGGGGGGTCCACGAGACTATCAAATGGGGATAAGGAGGGAGCATGCACGTGTATTTCAATATGTTGAGGGAGAGGGAGTTACACTCCTTAATAAACCTAGACTTTTCCATTTCTCTAACTCCCACTCCATACTAAATTATCTAGACTTATAAAGGACTACGATTGCGACATCTTGTATCATCCGGGGAAAGCGAACGTGGTAGCAGATGCGCTAAGCAAAAAGGGCAGTGGTAGATTGGCAATGCTAATAGCTCAAGAAGAGTTAATTAAGGAGATGGCTAATTGGCACTCGAGATAAAAAGTCAGCGATGAGGAATATGTGAAGGTGAGGACAAGAATTTCAGATGGAGAAGAGCTTAAATTCAGTATGGGGTGTGATGGACTATTAAGATTTGAGAAGAGAATTTGGGTGCCAGCGGTGTCTGAATTAAAGGAAGAAATCTTGTAGGAAGCTCATAGCTCAAGTTACTCAATTCACTCGGGAAGCACAAAGATGTATCAGGATCTCTGCCAACATTATTGGTGGCCCAATATGAAAAGAGAAGTTGCAGAGTGCGTCAACAAGTGTTTAACATGCCAGTGAGTTAAGGCGGAACATCAGAAATCGAGCAGGTTACTTCAACCTTTAGAAATTCCAGAATGGAAGTGGGAGCATATCACGATGGACTTCGTGGAAGGACTTCCAACTACGCAGAAGGGTTACGCTGCAGTTTGGGTGGTCGTTGATCGATTGACCAAGTCTGCGCATTTCTTGCCAATCAAGATCAGATATACCTTGGATCAGTTGGTAAAGATTTACATCAAAGAGATTGTTTCCAGGCACGGGGTACCTGTATCAATTGTGTCAGATCGCGATCCGCGGTTCACAGCAAATTCTGGAGAAGTTTTCAAGAACGCATGGGAATGCAACTGAGGTTGAGCATGGCATATCATCCTCAAACAGATGGGCAGAGTGAGAGAACTATTCAAACGTTAGAGGACATGCTGAGAGCATTCGTTATGGATTTCAAAGGGAGCTGGGATGACCACCTACCATTGGTAGAATTTGCGTACAATAACAGTTATCACGCGAGCATCGGTATGCCACCTTATGAAGCTTTATATGGAAGGAAATGCAGAACGCCATTGTGTTGGGATGAAGTGGGAGAACGACAATTACTAGGGCCAGAATTGGTGCAACAAACTGCAGATGTGATCAAAATAATATGAGCGAGGCTAGTGACGGCTCAGGATCGATAGAAGAAATATGCAGATCAACATCGGCAACAACGAGATTTCGACGTCGGCACTTATGTGTTTTTGAAAGTGTCGCCTTGGAAAGGGAAAATGAGATTTGGGAAGAAGGGAAAACTTAGTCCCAGATTCATAGGACCCTTCGGAGTGTTGAGGCGAGTGGGTGAGGTAGCTTATGAAATAGCCTTACCTCCGGAGTTAGAACATATACACAACGTGTTCCATGTTTCTGTCCTACGACCCTATAAGCAGGATTACAAGCATGTCATAGAGTATGTACCTATTCAGTTTGAAAAGGACTTAACCTATGAAGAGTTCCCATTGCAGATAATTGATAAAAAAGAACAAGTGTTAAGAAATAAGATAATACCTTATGTCAAGGTATTGTGGAGGAACCACAACTGTAAAATCCCAAATTTTATGAATAAAGATTTAATTTTCTCGAAATATTTCTTTTAATATTATGGTGTGAATTTGAGATAATATTATAGTTGTGGATAGTATTTATAAATTTTGCAAAGTATGCAAGTTGTTATATAATATTCGATTGGTCAGGGAATATTCTTTTTGTCGGAGAATATCCATACGACGGCATAATCATTGGTGGACCCCACAACAGAATTATTGTCAGATTGAGAAAACGACAAAATTATTTTATTGAAAATAATGGCAGAAGTTTTACCGTTAATACTGTTGAACTACTCGGTAGTAAAAGTATAGTAATACGTGTGGTTGTATAGTAGCACACGGTATTGATTATTGATGCTTACGTGAGAAGTCACTTAGTTATACTCAATTATTGCTATAGTAATTGTTGCATTATATCTCTCATATTATTGATTCGATTATTGTCACAGTATCATCTGCATTATATGATATATTATTAAGTTAATAATTGAGATGACAAAGTTATTTATATTATTAAATTACAATATTTATAATGTCTAGAAGTTCTGTCAAGGAGAGGTTTGGTCACCTAATTGCGCTCCAATAGGGAGAAATCCTTATTGGAAAGCCCCCTCTTTCCTGGGAACGACCTGGTTGATAAATATTATGAGTTATAATATTAATGATGAATGTTATCAATATTGATGTTGTGCTCGGAGTTGAATTTGGAGACGCGGACGTGATATTTGAGTCCGAAACGATGAAATTAGTAAGACTATAAACATAAAATTTGTTGGTTTTTACTATTTGGTCAAAAAGTCAACAGTTGACTTTTTTGAAATTTCAAAATTTATATTTTTGATAAAAATAGTTTCATTATGTTGGAATTATTTGTGTTAGTGAAAATCGACATTTATTTCGATAAAAATTGATGTCTGAAGGTTATTTTGACCAATCGGGTATTTAACCGGATAAATGAGCAATTGATTGCTATTATTTCACATAATTATAACTATTTGTTCATATGTGTATACTATTGTTTCACATTCCTGTTACTATTAGGGGAGTTGGTGCAAGATTGATAATACTTACATGACTAAGTTAAAAATGGAGGTATAGATGGAGGTACTATACTGTAATTCGTATTTTCACATGTCTAGAACTATTGATTCACATGATTTACTATTGATTCACATTATTTACTATTTGGGGAGGTGGTGTAAGTTTGATAATACTTGCAGGACTAAATTAAAAATGAAAGAAAAGTTAGAGGTATTGTTCTGTAATTTTTTGAGCTCCAAAATATGCAATTATCGAAACTATATTTTTCTATAAATAGAAGCTCATTCTTTTTTTATTTCTCACCAATTCACTAAAGCTATAGAGTACTTATTATAGAGAGAAATTATAGAGAGAAGCTATAGAGAGAAAATCTATAGAAGAAGA